>CM021105.1:38769393-38785491 GCA_007115665.2 Sequoiadendron giganteum
AATTATGATATGATGGCATAATAGGATTTTTAGCCTCCCTTTGTTTCAATCATCTACTCCATTTTGTTGCGGAGTAAAAATGGTTGTGAGATCTTTGTTAATGCCTTCATACTTATTAAAAATCACAAATTATCTAGAGTTATACTCTCACTCATTATTCAATCTGAGGACCTTAATAAAGTATCCACTTTGATTCTCAAATTGGGCCTTAAACATCTTTGATTTCTCAAAGTCTTTAGATTTATGCTTCAATAATTAGACCCATTTATTTTGGGTGTAATCATCAATTAAGGTCATAAAATATTTTTTCTTACCAATGGTGATATTTTACATGAGGCCACACAAATATATATGCACCAAATCAAATGGTTTTCTTTCCCTTCTATAGTTCCCTAATTGAAAGGGCAACCTATGCTAATTTCCTAAAATACAATCTTCATATTATTTATTAGGCTCTAATATGGTTGGCAATCCCCTAACTATATTATTCTTGGACAAAATACTCAATCCAAAATAACTCAAATGCACATACCTTAGATGCCAAATCCTGGAGTGATAATTAATGACCATCTTGAAGATTATTTGTTGTTTTAGTATTATACACTTCACATTCTTGGAAGGAGTAGCTAAAAATTGAGCTAATAAAATAGTTTATATTCATAGAGGAAACATTTAGCTCCTTTTCATTTGGATAGCTGCTACCATGTTATTTCTCTTATTCTTGTAAAATGTGATACACTCTCATTTTTTCATCGACACTTTGTAGCCTCTTTGAACCAACTATCCAAAACTCAAGAGGTTATTCTTTATCCTGAGGAAAAATAAACATTCATCTATCTCATTTTTATCACCATGCTTGGTGCATATCATAATAGGCCCTTTTCCCACTACTAGAACTATCTCATTGTTCCCAATTTTTATTTCAAAGTTGACATTCTTGTTTATGAATGTAAATAAATTTTCATTTACAATTATGTGGTCACTACATCCACTATCTAAGTACCAAAATTTAGCACTACCTTTGTCACATATTGGTAATCTAATTTATGGACCCCAAATCCCTAGGGTTTGATAATATCCCAAGTGCTAGGGGTGTGAAACCTAGGAGGATAACCACAAATCCATATTCAGGTTGAGAAAATTAGGACCAATTATTGATGTGGGTAAGATATCCTTCACTTCTATCTTTACAATACCAAGGGGGTTTCCCTTAGGTTCTAAACTAATTGACGATACAATGTTCAACCATTTTCCTTCCTACAATTTATGCCCTTTATGCAAATTATCCCAATACTAGTGTCATAGTGTACTTATGTGATGGTTTGAGTATGCAAGGCTATGCACATATGTACCATAGATAATTCTTATCTCGTAGAGTGAGTAAGATACTAGTAATGACCCTTATTGTTGTTATAAACTTATACTTGAAAGAAGGACACACTAACACCATGACTAAAAGAGAATGATTATTTATATTTTGTTTAAGTGTTTTGGGTGATGAGAGCTCGCATTTAGTAGATTGGTGCCTTTATCCAATTGGGAAATAAATTTTTCAAGTTTATACAAAATATGTGATAACTAAAACCAAGGTGATACCTTAATCAAAACACCATAAAAGACTATGTTTTTCAAAATGCATAGGAAAGCTAGGCTCTACACATAAATTCAGAAAAGAAATTAATTGCTTCATAATATTAAGTGAGTATACTTAATAATCCATGAGTATACCTATACATTCTCTTTATTATGCTAAAAATATACCTTACAAAGGCTTTGCAAGAATTTTATTGGTATTTGGTTGACCAAATAAACAACACACATTCAAAAATATATACCATACAAAGGGAGGCACTCAAATAAGTATGATTATGCCTTTAATAATTTGATGTTTATTACAACTTTTGGATAAACCTTGATCATTACAATACCAAAATACCTTTACTCATAATTCGAAATTGAAACCTTAAGGATTCTTGTGAATATCTCTATTCTACTAGTTTTGCAAATGCTCCAACCAATTTTACAATACCTCCAAAATGAAAGGGGAAGTTTCTATATCCTCTTCCAAGTGCCCAAAATGGGAAACATATGAATTTGCATGGGCCCCTTGAAAATCAACAATTTCTTATAGTTGTAGGCAGTGACCATGTCTTCTTGTTAGAGTTTTATCATATTCTATACCTAAATCCACCATAAATCATACAAAATATGTCCCAAGGAGTATGGGAGGCCATCTAGTGCCAATTCTAACATTAATGTGCGAGGATAAGAAAAACCTCAAAAAATCCAGTGAAAAAAATAGCCTGGAGATGGTGTGTCAATCATTGAGTTGGGAAACAATAATTGAGGCATGGGTGAACACCAACAGATCTAATTTTGTGGTTGGTAGATAGTGAAAATACATTAATGAAATTTTAAGTCTTATGGGAGGATAGGTAGGTTTTTTTTTTTAAACATCAAAGTTTTGAGACTTTGCATGCCAAAGGGGCAAGAAAGGAAAAAATGCCCCGAAGTTTTGAAAAGACATGATGGTATGAGAAACTCTAAAATCCCAAAAAATGGTCTTGGAGGGAAATGTGTGCTAGGGACGACAAGGTATTATAATGTTAGAATTTTAGGGAAGGGGCGATT
This sequence comes from Sequoiadendron giganteum, assembly GCA_007115665.2. Taxonomy (NCBI): domain Eukaryota; kingdom Viridiplantae; phylum Streptophyta; class Pinopsida; order Cupressales; family Cupressaceae; genus Sequoiadendron; species Sequoiadendron giganteum. Next base: position 38,772,025 of record CM021105.1, read on the forward strand.
GGGATGAAAATTCCAATGGGGATGGAAGGAGGATGAGGAAGTGTGAAATTCTGAAAGATAAAGAGCAACTTTTAAGGCATTGAGAAAGGAAGAAATGGTAGGAAGGTAAGGGAAATATCAAAAATTTAAAACATTATGTATTTAGGTAAAATTCAAATATTTTTGTGGAGTTTCAGACCATTTGGGGGATATGGAAAGAGGTATTACGAATGGAGATGAATGAAATTCCAACTCTAAAAGGATACATATAACAATCGACAAATCTTTGATCATTTGAAATTTTGATGAATGCAAAGAATTAGGCTTTTTAGAATAGAATTTCAAACTTCAAAGATTGGGGATGATGATGGACCTGGTTAATAGCTAGTTTTCTTCCATTTAGTTCATATCTTTTCACTTTTCAAGCTACTTATTTCACAAACATTCATAAAAATATATATCTTTTATGCACCCTAAACTAGACTTTGATATGTGGAAATATAATTATGATATGATGATATTTGCATGGATAAATGTGCGAGTGTTCATGAAATTCAGTATTAAACATGTGTTTAATTTATGGTTGTTAATGATGTGCATACTTTAGATAAAACTAACCTCTTACAACTAGAAGAAATTTAACCCGCAACAACTAGATTAACTAGCCTGCATCCAAAGGATTCCTGGTAGATTGTAGGGGAGAGTCCAAAACGTTGAAAATGTGATAGTTACAGGAAATTATGGAAGCGATTACTAAAGTGGTCAATCGTGAGTCACTAGATCATCTAATAAGATGAAAAAAGGAAGAAGAAGTTTGTATTGATAAGGAAATTAATGTGACAATTTTCATAGAGCACGCCATTGTTAAACTGTTAGGGCAAAGTTTTAGTTCTATTTCTCTTCTTCTGTCTTTTTCAATTATGATTTTAGTTGCAAAGATTAGTTCTCTCCCTATTCTTGAGGGAGAGTGAACATATAGATTTTTTTTTAGTCCTTGTGTGAATAAAACTTCTCCCATGCTTATATATTTGAATCAATGGTTGAGGAGCATATCTAGTTAGAGAATATAGTTGATAGTTCCATTTTTTTGTTTTAATAGGCAATACTTCATTGTTAGTTTTATGTTATTTAGTTGCAATGGATATGCACTTATGAATGAGAGATTGTAGAAGATGGTATTAGGGGTGTTAGAGGTAGGTGTTATTAGGAATAGTAATATATCCTACTCACTTTTAATGGTAATGGTGTACATGAAAGATGACACTTGGTAGATGTGTCTTTATTATAAAGAACTCAACTACTACACTATAAAATGTAAGTTTCTAATTCTAATAATTGATTTTTTTTAGATGATATTACTGTTTCTATTTATTTTATAAAACTTAATATTCATTTGGGTTATCATAAAATTAGGATTAGAGTTGAGGATGTAGATAAGAATTTTTTTTAAACCAATGAGGGACACTTTAAATTTTTGGTGATGCATTTTATCCTCACAAATGCATCATATACTTTTTAAAGTTTGATGAACTCTATCTTCAAGGAAATTTTTAAGAAATTTATTTTGATATTTTTATGAGATATTAATATACATTAAAATTTGGGAGGATCACTTCCAACAATTGAGATAGATTTTGACAATATTGCTATTTTATATTTACATGTTTTATTTTTATATTTAATTATGTCAACTATATTTTTAATTTTATATCTTTGAATCTTTAAATAAATGACATTATGTTTTTGTTTTTATGTACATGGTCTTGAAATGAGACTCCTTAATACCATTGTATTTGATGAGGTTTTGGACCAATTATTTTCATTAGAATCCTATTAATCAATGGTTCATATACATAACCAAATCTACAAACAATTATACATATTCATCCAAAAGCTTTTGGAGATATGTCAAAATAAAATACTTCTAAAATAGATCATGATCATGTCATTCAATTAGTACCGAGGATCCAACCACCCAACATCAGGCCTTTATGTACCCATATGTACAAAAAAGTGAAATTAAAAAGATGGTTTAGGAGATTCTAGAGGTAGTATTACTATGCATAGTCATAGTTAGAGTGCTTACTCCTCTCTAATATTAATGATGCATAAGAAAGATGAATCTTTCTAGATGTGTCCCAATTATAGATAGATAAAATTTACACCATAAAATTTAAGTTTCTCATTCCAATAATTGATGATTAATCAAATGATCTTAATGGTGTTATTTATTTTATCGAACTTGATCTTCATTCTAGTTATCATGAAAGAAAAATTAGATCTAAGAATGTACGTACGACATAATTTTGAACCCATGAAAACCACTATGAATTTTTAGGGATGTATTTTGGCCTCACAAATGCATCCTCTACATTTCAAAGTTTAATGAAATATATCATTAGACCATTTTCACAAAAATATATATTTTTTTATTCCATCTTAATCTATATCAAAACTTGGTGTTATAAAAAGGGTGTTTACACCTTGCACAAAAAGTATTATTTTAATTATGTAAAATATATATTTATTTCTAGTGCATCTTGGTGATGTGTTTAGCCATATTAAATATTTATTTGGGTTCACTTATAAATATGCATATATTACATTGGTCAAAAAAATTATGTGTGGGTTGTACATGGGAAAAATATTCAATATTAGAAGAAATTAGTACCGAAAAGTAAATGGTGGGTTCAATTTTTTTGTGCACTCATGGTATTAAATTACCACCTAGTTATTTAGTGTGAGCTTGATTCTATAAAATCAAATAAATGTTTAGTGGTTGGGATTGTTTAGTTGGTTTTTTTCCTAGATATTATTATATTGAGCTCTCCTATTGAGTGCATATGTGAAGCATTACATGAGATCTATGGTTACATGTTTGGAAACATGGAGTATGCATTAAAAAATATTTATGTTTTAGAAGTATTCATGAAGAATATGCAAGTCTATTTTAATATTTTCATTGTTGAATAATACATTGAGTGTGGATGCTTTTGGAGAATCAGGTTTTTCCTATTGAGGGTTTTATTAGGGTATATCTTGTGTAATATCATGGTATATCTTTGATCTTTTCATTATGGTTAATCTAAAATTTTCTATGTATGCTTTTCTCTCATGATTTTATGTAGGAAATGGTTTGATCAAAATAGTATTCTTTTAATGTGATATCTAAGCCATGATTTTGGTCGAGGGAGGTGAGAGATCCATGTTCTTGTTTGACCCTTATTTGAGTAGATGTGATACAAAGTTAAATCCATGAAAAATTTAGAGAGATTTTAAATATCTCAAGGTATTCAGGATTTATTGTTTGGGTTGAGATTTGTAGATTTGTGGTTCTAGATGCTGAAAATTGAAAACTAATTTTAAACTATAAACTCAAATCAAAATTTTAACATAACTCCAATGAAGCGTTTCTAAATAAATGCAAATGCAATAAACATAAAGTTAAACTATGTAAAATAAAACATGTGCATTTAAAGGAAATCTAACTCCATTGTCATCCTATCATCAAGATCTTGTTTTCAAGCATTTTGGTGCTCTAAGATTTTGTACAAGCACAAATGCTACAAGAGGCTATGATGAATGAATTCGAATGATTGAAAAAGTCCCCAAAAAGTGAGAAAGAGGATGTTTTTATAGATGAATGCATAATGTGAAAATGAGAAATGAGAAATGAGGAGTGATTTATGCCATGATTCATGTTTGGAAGCTCAAAATATGCAATTTTGAGCTAATTCCATGGAAATGATTTATGAGTTTAATGTGCAATTTTGAGCTAATTTCATGAAAGTTGATTTATGAATTTTAAATTATTTAATGAAATATATGAATGCATTTTAATGATTAATGCAAATAAATAATCATGCATATGGTCTAAGTGAAATGATTTATGTAATGGATGAATTAATGGATGTATAAAAGATATGAATATGAATATGATGATGAATGGAAATATTTAATGTACGAGTATAATGATTATGTATGTGTAATGGATGTATTTAAGAGATTATAGATTAATGATTAATGCAATGGATGAATTAATGATTTATGAAATGGTTAAATGATTTATGAATATGTTGATGATTAATGAAATGATAAATATTTATGAAATGGGATAATGAAATATGCAAATGGATAAATAATGCATAAATGACTAAATGATTATGCAAATCAATTATGGTTATGAATGAATGCTTATAAATTATAATAATATTTTAATGGTTTTATGGAGATATGATTATGAAAATGATCAATTAAAATATGAAATGGATAAAAATGATTAAGAAGACATTTTTATGCATCTAAATTTTGCCCCTCATTGAGACAATGCAACCTATCTAGTCATTTCAAAGAAAAAAAGATTGATTAACTGATACATGCCCCAGGGATATCCTGGTAAGGATGATGATGGATATGATATGTCCCCTTGAGAGATTGATTGAACAAGTTGTGATAAGATTAATCTTTCAATAGATCATGAGGAGAAAATTTGATAATTGATATTGCACAAGTGATTAAGCAAAAATGTACATTTGATGAAAATGCACAGTTGATGGGCGTAACTGAACATTGATGTAAATGATCAGTATAGCTAGGTTGATAAGTTGATTGAGCTGATGGAGATGATTAAGATGATTGAGATTGATGCTAGTGGAAAATAATAATTGATACAATGATTGAGTGATCAAGGAGTAAATTGATTTATTTGGATTAAAAGATAGGTATCAGTTAAATAAACCAATTAATCATTCTTTGAAATAAGGATCATGACGAAAGTGAAATGATGAAGGAGATAGATGACGGGAGAAATGATGGATGAAAAGAAGATATGCAGAAAATGAAAGTGATGAAGCTTCTTGTGCTTTACATAGTGCTTTATCATCATAAAACTTATTATGTCACAAATTAGTATAAGCGTTTAGATAACATGAACATCTAAACGACCTGAATACTGTTTGCATTTTTATTTTGTAGTGAAGTATACACATCTTGCTATAAGGGCCCTATATGACCTGAATACTTATTGCATGGAAGACACTATCAGACAAGGAATGCTCTCATCCATAGTATGACTTATAGGTCCTCGATGATTTTAGACAACCATGTCCTAAGACGAGTCATCTTGTGAATAAGAACAATCCACAAACAACAAACAAGTGAACATTCCCCATACTCGCCTCTCTAGTCGAAGACATCCTCAAGAAGCTAAAATACATGTCACTAAAGATAAAATCATAAAATAATCAAAGATCAACAAACAAAAATGTATCATGCTTCAATGTAGAACTGAGTCTTGTCACAATTTATGTGTTAAATTGGATTTGAAAGATGGATTGATAGGTGTGTTGTAACGTTTGCTTTATTTTTAATCATGGTGTGTTTCGATTTTGTTGAAGTTCAAAGTTGTGTGGCAATTTGGAAGTGTCACTATTTTGGAATTTTTTTTGGATTTTTGTAAGACATTTGCTAATTTTTATGGATTTTTTTAGGTCATTTTCTGAATTTTAGGAATTTTTTCAAGACATTTTATGAGTTTTAGGGATTTTTTAAGGGCATTTTTTATTTTTTAGGGATTTTTTCAAGTCATTTTATGATTTTTAGGGTTTTTTTAGACATTTTATAATTTTAAAGGATTTTTTTAGGACATTTTATGATTTTTATGGATTTTTTTTCAAGTTTTAAAGATAGAGTGTGATGAAATGTGATAGATGACTGATTGAAGGAATAAAATCTTCCACAGTAGAGGTAATGCAACCATGGATAAATGATAGATCAAAATGAAAGATGCATTGCAAAACATGTCACACAAGCAACATATCTCTTGTCGAAAGATGATAATGGTTGATTGATTAAGATGCCAAGAATGATTGATTCCATAAGGCATGATGATGATAAGTACTTAGGATCACCGATTCCTCTAGGTACAATAAGATTGATGATTGTTGATTATTGACTAACAAAAGATATGAGGATTAGATAATGTTTTAGAGCTAGGCTCAATTATGATTTGCATGATAAGATTTGAGGTTGCAAAGGGACATGATGAGCCACTTGGGGTAGTGTAATTATGGATAGATGATAAGGATGCAAACTATGATGGAATGGTAACACATAAGGATACGAAAGGAAATCCAAAGCATGCATTTGTAATTTTTCCCCTAATCTCATCAAGAACAAAGGAAGGAAATGGGACATGGATTTGGATAAGTTGGGAGATACAAAATGAAATACTACAAGGATAATGCTAATGAATATGATGATCAAGATCAACTAGATAAGATATGGACACAAGACCTAAATATTTTTCCCCTATTCCTCATCAAGACCAAGGAAGGGAAGAAAGGATGTATTTAGATAGGATGGTAGAATATGGATAAGGTGAAGGATATGGTGTGGAAGATATGGATAAAGTGTATAGGATAAGATACATGATGTTCAAGAAGATCCTTAACCTTATCAAGATCAAAGGTGGAAATGTAAAGGATGAACGTAAAGAGGATAATGGATATGAATGACAAGATGGATGAAACTTACCCCCAAGTGTAGAGTGCAAGAGGAATATGGAAGATAGGACATGTCCATAGGGATAACTGAATATGAAAATGATAGGGAGATGGAGGAAGGACTCAAGCATCAAGTTTCATGGCTAATATCCCTCGAATATGTTTTCTAATAAACCATGGAAATGAGGATTAGACTTATAAACATTGGTAGATTAATGGTATGATGGAAGAAGCTAAGGACTTATGCAAGGGTTTGGATTAAAGGAGGATAGTGGGAGATGAATTTTGGATAATGGATAGGAGGTTGGAAGGCTTGTTGATGGATAGATGGGTATGTGCAGGATCATGATGGGCCAAAAAGTGGCAATGAGAAAAAATCACGTTTTGAATCAGCTCAAAAATGCGAAAATGGCCTAGTTGACTTTTCTAGGTTCGGGTAACAGTACTTCTACCCAAACCAAAAACCAAAGGTAGTTTCCACAAATCAGATATAGGGATTCAAATAGGATATTCGATTCAAATAGGATATCCAATTCAAATCGGATATCCGATCCAAATCGGATATCTGATTTCTGGAAACTGTATATTAAAAAACAACCGACTCTTTTATTTCATTTCTCACAGTTTGACGCTGGTGCAAGAAGAGAATCCCAAATTTGATATTCGTTTTGATCCGATATCTAATTTGAAAGGTATTTATTTGATTTTTTCGATCTTGTAATCAATTTTTCAATAGATTTTGTTAAGTTTAATTAGGTTTTATTAAAAAAAATTCAAAAATATGGTTTTCTATTGATTTTTTAAAAAAACTAGAGTTTGTTAGAAATCTTGAATAAGATTAAAAACCAGAATTTGAAAGAGAGATCTAAGCTACATAAACTGAAATGTAAATGAAAGCAAACCAGTGATTCCGAGAGACATGCAAAAGTCGAAGAGACAAAATTGCATTAAGAGCTCAAAGCAAGAGAATGACAGAGTAACAACACAATGCATTCGACATTGATTGAAAATACAAGCCAGGTAGCGTGTTTATATAGGCAAGAGAGAGGGGTGTAGGTGGCAACACCAACCGATGAGAAGCAACCATCTATCGAACTAAAGATAGCAAGGTATCTTCCCAAGATAGAAAATGGATGCTCACATGTAGGAAGGTGACACCTCATAATTCTCTCACCTAATTAAACATGCTTTATTAACCTAAGCAAGATTAAAAAGGTGTAGGGAAAAAACTAGTAAAAAAGGGAAAATAAATATCCCAACGAGGAAATAAAAACCTACACTAACAGAGTTTACATTGATTTTTTATTAAAACTTAATATTTTGAAATGGATCTTGACTAAAAATTAGTGTTGTTGATGTATTTTTATCAAAAATAAGAGTTTGTTATTGATTTTTGTGAAAAAGTATGGGTTTTTTTGGATTTTTATTAAAAACTAGGGTTTTTTTACAATAATTTCATTTATATTGTGTAATTTCAATTAGTTTAATTAGTTTTTAACTTTAATCAGGTCTTATGGCTGCGAATGTAAATCCACAAATGCCAAATGCTCCACCACCTCCGCAGCCACCAATTGAAGACTTAATTGGTGAAAAATTGGGGCAACTGAGGGGCATTTGTGAAATTTATCAGACAATGCCTCGATTGAGAGAAATGAAAAACACATTGAGAGAAATAATTAAAAATATAGAAACCCTCTCCACCCAACATAATTCCTTTTATTTGTGGCGAGAAGACATGAGGGAGTATTATCGATGTGGATTGTCTTACGATGATGTGAAAGATCTCCAAATAACCAAAGCCCAAATAGCCTCTTTATTCATTGACCCCAGCACCGGTTTGCCAGTGAATGTTAATAGAACAAAACTTTCCATAAAATGGTGCATGCATAGGGACATTGTAGCTAATTTTTGGAATTGTTGGTGTATGGTTTTTGATAAACCACCAAACAATAATTCTGACATACCATTTTACTTTATTAAAAAATTATATGTTGAGTTTGTGTTAGGGCATCATGTCAATTACTTTGACATTAAACCCTTCCAAGGCGTCGGTGGAGGTATGCCCCAGGATAGACCAGGGGCAGTTAGAGTAGTCCCACACCCAAATGTTCCCCTTCCTCCACCACCTCCAATATATCATCTAGAGATTATTGAGGATGCATCCACACAGACTATTCAGGCTATTCACTCTTTGAGTGGTCATTTGGTTTCACATGCTTCTACAGTAGCTCAGCCACATTTTGGTTATGTTGGTGAAAGCTCCAATGTTGCTGCATCATCCTCCTTAGGTCCACATATTTCTGTGCCACATGCTTGCACTATGTGCCACCAGATATGCTTGGGTCCTCTTGTACAGCTCGCTAAGCATCCCTTGGACACTTCTGATTATGACCTCCATGATGTAGACATTATAGATCAGTTGCAGGGGAGTGGAGCGCACCCTACAGAGTCCTCTCCTGCTAGAGAGGGAGATGCTGGAATAGTGACACAAGTAAGATTTAAGTTGTAATTTCATAGCTTGCATTTGTTTTTAAATGAATATTAATAAGAGATAGTATCAAGTACTAATATTTATTTACATGGTCTATTTAACAGTTGATGACTAAGGAGGAGCTCGCACGGGTGACTGATAACACCCTTAGGGCCATTTCATTTGGATTGGACACACACATAGTATATATTTTCACACTCACTTGTTTACATTTTATATTATATACTTGCTTGTCATTAATGAAATTATATAATAGCTTATATGTTTATCTTGTTTTCCTCTTATAGGAAATACCCAATGTGAGTGAGGTGCAGCCTCGCCCAGACTATGGAGGCACAAATCTAGATAAGGGGAAGGTAATTGAACTCAAATTGGATTGAATTAAGATTTTTAAGATCTTATATTGATTATACATACGTTGACATAGATTGGTAGTTTCATATGTACTTGTCAATTTTATTTACAGGCAATTATGAGCTTTACAGATATGTTGACAAGGGACACACCGCCTAGAGGAGTAGTTATTGGAACACCTCAAAGAGTAGGTGTTGAAACCCATCAAAGAGGAGGTGTCGAAACACCTGAAGGAGATAAAGAAAAAGATCAACCTAAAGAGGTACATGTGCATATTTTATTTTGTATTTGGTAAATAAATTCTTATTACCAATAATCATATGCTAACTTGGATCAATTTTATGTTTTTGTTCACATATATAGATTGACATTTCAAAAGTTGATTTGGTATATTCTAGGATTCCTGACCCTTTGAAGAGACGTATATTTCAGGTAATCAAGATTTCAATTTTAGAGTTCAATTAAAATTCAATGTATATTGATTTTGATGTTAATTATTCAATTTTAAATTATATAGTATAACTAATCTCAATTGTGGTTTGAATTTTTCCTGTGCAGCTACCTTCAAAGCCAATGAGTGCTTCAAAGAGGCTCCATTTTGATGATCCACCAGTAGTTTAGGATGAGATAGACATTTTGGCATGTAAATTTTGAATACATATTGAGATGGCATATGCCACATTTTGTAAAACTTTGTTTGAGTTGGCGTCGATGCCATTTTTGTATATGGACATACACTTGATTATTGGATAATTTGATATATAGAAGTTGACAATCGAAATTTAATTTGTTCCTCATGTGCATGATTAAACTCTTTGAAAATTTTATCTTGAGCAATGGTTAAATATCAATGTACAATAGCTTAAAACTAAATGGTTATATTATGTAGTTTATATTTATATCGTTGATTACATTGCATTACACATCTTTCAAACTCAAATCATTAATTCACATTGCATAACTAACAACTAGATGTTCATAGATGAAAATTTTTCAATTACAATATAGTTCTTACAAAGTCAACCTAAGCAGTTATGCAATTACTTCACATTGCATAACTAAAAACTATGAACAGTTGTCGATTGCATTTGTTTGTCATTGAATTCTATGAGACCACATTTCTTTGAAGTTTTTTTTCAAATAGTCCACTGCCTTGTCTATGCTACCACATTTTTCATACATGATAGAGATCACATTAAGTTGTAATAAATTAAATCATAGCCTATGGCTATTTAATTTATACTCATTTTATTTAAATAGATGAGGTTGACTGATAGGGTAGGGTTGGATGGAACAATCACTGTTTCATGCTTTGGGTCTTGCTTGCAAGATCTCCTTGGTTTCTTACTTAGTCACCTTAACCTTTAGGACCTTCTTCATGTTTAGGTACCCCTGGTTCTCCTGGCCAACCCCACTACCATCACAAATCAACCTACCAAGTCAATCTTGGTGCAATGTCTCTAACTCTTCCTTAGCCCTTAATCTACCCTAAAGACTAACATTCTCCAAGAACTAAAGCCCTTAATCTACCCTTAATCAGTAAAATGAGTTCCAAAACTCATTAAGCCTTTCCACTCCTTATCCTCCCAATCACTCCTGATCAAGACATGTTCCTAAGCCTCTAACTCTATCTCAATGGTCAAAAGAAACAAACTAACTACAAAAGAATGCTTGAACCGAAGAAACTAGCTACCTACTATTCCACACAATGCTTGGAAGACAATTGCACTACATTCTACACAATTCACAGTGTCAGGATCACTCCATTAACACACAATTCAAAGCAAAAACCAGAAAAATTACACAAATTTATCACTGTCTTCTCTTGTAATCATAAATTTCCAATAATGCAAAAGCTTCCAACCTTCCTCTCAGGTCGAGGCACACCCTATATAGGTCAACAAAAGTAGTTATGCCTCCCCTTGGTCAGACATTGTAGTTACCTTGTGGCAAATTTGTAAAAATGTACCATTTTGCACTTTTTTCCAATGTCTAGTAAAATGAGTTTCTAATCTCATTAGTAAAATGAGTTCCAAAACTCATTAAGCCTTTCCACTCCTTATCCTCTTGATCACTCCTAATCAAGACATGTTCCTAAGCCTCTAACTCTATCTCAATGGTCAAAAGAAACGAACTAACTACAAAAGAATGCTTGAACCAAAGAAACTAGCTACCTACTATTCCACACAATGCTTGGAAGACAATTGCACTACATTATACATAATTCACAGTGTCAGGATCACCCCATTAACACACAATTCAAAGCAAAAACCAAAAAAATTACACAAATTTATCACTATCTTCTCTTATAATCATAAATTTCCAATAATGCAAAAGCTTCCAACCTTCCTCTCAGGTCAAGGCACACCCTATATAGGTCAAAAAAATTAGTTATGCCTCCCCTTGGTTGGACATTGTAGTTACCTTGTGGAAAATTTTCAAAAATGTACCATTTTGCACTTTTTGCCAATGTCTAGTAAAATGAGTTTCTAATCTCATCAGTAAAATGAGTTCCAAAACTCATTAAGCCTTTCCACTCCTTATCCTCCTAATCACTCATGATCAAGACATGTTCCTCAGCCTCTAACTCTATCTCAATGGTGAACATGACCTTCAAGGTAACACATCAAAAACAAAAATTCATCCTAGACTTCCTAATTGCTTAGTGTTTTCTAGGTGCTCCTGCACCACCGACCTTCCTTGATATTATTTTGTAATTTATTATTTTCAAGAGAGGCCAACGTCCTTGAAGAGTCATGCTAGGTATGGTTCTCTCTTACACCCAAATACGTCGAATCGCTCCAAGCTGCATCAGAGCGGCATTTTCCCTTAAGAGTCCAAAGTGCTAAAAGGCAGCAAACTTTGATGAACTATTTCTCGGAAACCATGATGCTTACAGACTCTTCATCTGAGGATATGGGATTGTGTTGAGACCATCTACAATAACCTCTCTCAGTTTTTGCTATCTCGAAGGCATTTTCCCGTGGTGATGAATTTTCAGTTGAGGGAAAAGTTGCCAAATGCAAGCAGTGTAAAGTTGCAAAGTGGTGCAACTTTCATTCTCGAACTCGTATGACCCAACAGACTGTTCCAAAATGTCCGGATGGGTAGGTTTACACTAGGTATGGTTCTCTTTTGCACCCAAATACGTCGAATCGCTCTGAGCTACATCGAAGCAATGTTTTCCCTTAAGAGTCCAAAGTGCTAAAAGACAACAAACTTTGACGGACTATTTCTCAGAAACCGTGATGCTTACCACTAAAATATTGGTTGAAAAGTATTCTATCCCACAACCGAATAGTTTGTGTTGACCTCTTGCCTTCAAAATTGTTTATAATGTTATCATCAATTTCAACTAACCATTTTGGGGTCCTTGAAGGTCTTGAATTTGGAATACCTCTTTCTTCCACACAAGGTTCTTCATTTCTTGTGTAATCTGGTGAAACATAATTTACACTTGCTTCAATATTATGTTCAACATCTTCATTTCCAACATTTTCACCTTGAACATTTTCAATATCATGTTCAACATCTTCAATTCCAACATTTTCATTACCAATTTCAATATTTTCATTCCCAATTTCAATATCATGTTCAACATCTTCAATTCCAACATTTTCATTATCAATTTCAAAATTTTCATTTCCAATTTCAATATCATGTTCAACATTTTCAATTCCAACATTTTCACTTTGAAAATTTTCAATATCAATTTGAACATTTTCATTCCCAATTTCAATATCATGTTCTACATTTTTACCTTGAACATATTCAATTTCCTCATCACTTGAAAGACCATAGGGCTCAGGTTCACCAATATTTAACATACCTTGTCTTTTCTTTCTATGACCTTCTCTATCTCTTTGTCTATATCCTTCAATTTGTTCTTTTGTCAGCTTTCTCTTACATGTTTGCTTCCGATGATTGTTGCTCCCCATTATACCAAATAAAAGATGCTAAAAAATCAATATGTATGACAAATTTGAGTACAAGAATCTCCTAAAAGTTTATTTTTGTCTCTTCCTGTCTGAAACTGCACATTTGTCGCCTGCAAAGTGCTGCAAACATAATGCAGGGTCCGTTGGAATGCACAAAAATGGCCCACATGGGGTTTTCCTATGGCCCACAAAGATATCCAAT
>CM021105.1:38785591-38855520 GCA_007115665.2 Sequoiadendron giganteum
ACTATGTAAAATAAAACATGTGCATTTAAAGGAAATCTAACTCCATTGTCATCCTATCATCAAGATCTTGTTTTCAAGCATTTTGGTGCTCTAAGATTTTGTACAAGCACAAATGCTACAAGAGGCTATGATGAATGAATTCGAATGATTGAAAAAGTCCCCAAAAAGTGAGAAAGAGGATGTTTTTATAGATGAATGCATAATGTGAAAATGAGAAATGAGAAATGAGGAGTGATTTATGCCATGATTCATGTTTGGAAGCTCAAAATATGCAATTTTGAGCTAATTCCATGGAAATGATTTATGAGTTTAATGTGCAATTTTGAGCTAATTTCATGAAAGTTGATTTATGAATTTTAAATTATTTAATGAAATATATGAATGCATTTTAATGATTAATGCAAATAAATAATCATGCATATGGTCTAAGTGAAATGATTTATGTAATGGATGAATTAATGGATGTATAAAAGATATGAATATGAATATGATGATGAATGGAAATATTTAATGTACGAGTATAATGATTATGTATGTGTAATGGATGTATTTAAGAGATTATAGATTAATGATTAATGCAATGGATGAATTAATGATTTATGAAATGGTTAAATGATTTATGAATATGTTGATGATTAATGAAATGATAAATATTTATGAAATGGGATAATGAAATATGCAAATGGATAAATAATGCATAAATGACTAAATGATTATGCAAATCAATTATGGTTATGAATGAATGCTTATAAATTATAATAATATTTTAATGGTTTTATGGAGATATGATTATGAAAATGATCAATTAAAATATGAAATGGATAAAAATGATTAAGAAGACATTTTTATGCATCTAAATTTTGCCCCTCATTGAGACAATGCAACCTATCTAGTCATTTCAAAGAAAAAAAGATTGATTAACTGATACATGCCCCAGGGATATCCTGGTAAGGATGATGATGGATATGATATGTCCCCTTGAGAGATTGATTGAACAAGTTGTGATAAGATTAATCTTTCAATAGATCATGAGGAGAAAATTTGATAATTGATATTGCACAAGTGATTAAGCAAAAATGTACATTTGATGAAAATGCACAGTTGATGGGCGTAACTGAACATTGATGTAAATGATCAGTATAGCTAGGTTGATAAGTTGATTGAGCTGATGGAGATGATTAAGATGATTGAGATTGATGCTAGTGGAAAATAATAATTGATACAATGATTGAGTGATCAAGGAGTAAATTGATTTATTTGGATTAAAAGATAGGTATCAGTTAAATAAACCAATTAATCATTCTTTGAAATAAGGATCATGACGAAAGTGAAATGATGAAGGAGATAGATGACGGGAGAAATGATGGATGAAAAGAAGATATGCAGAAAATGAAAGTGATGAAGCTTCTTGTGCTTTACATAGTGCTTTATCATCATAAAACTTATTATGTCACAAATTAGTATAAGCGTTTAGATAACATGAACATCTAAACGACCTGAATACTGTTTGCATTTTTATTTTGTAGTGAAGTATACACATCTTGCTATAAGGGCCCTATATGACCTGAATACTTATTGCATGGAAGACACTATCAGACAAGGAATGCTCTCATCCATAGTATGACTTATAGGTCCTCGATGATTTTAGACAACCATGTCCTAAGACGAGTCATCTTGTGAATAAGAACAATCCACAAACAACAAACAAGTGAACATTCCCCATACTCGCCTCTCTAGTCGAAGACATCCTCAAGAAGCTAAAATACATGTCACTAAAGATAAAATCATAAAATAATCAAAGATCAACAAACAAAAATGTATCATGCTTCAATGTAGAACTGAGTCTTGTCACAATTTATGTGTTAAATTGGATTTGAAAGATGGATTGATAGGTGTGTTGTAACGTTTGCTTTATTTTTAATCATGGTGTGTTTCGATTTTGTTGAAGTTCAAAGTTGTGTGGCAATTTGGAAGTGTCACTATTTTGGAATTTTTTTTGGATTTTTGTAAGACATTTGCTAATTTTTATGGATTTTTTTAGGTCATTTTCTGAATTTTAGGAATTTTTTCAAGACATTTTATGAGTTTTAGGGATTTTTTAAGGGCATTTTTTATTTTTTAGGGATTTTTTCAAGTCATTTTATGATTTTTAGGGTTTTTTTAGACATTTTATAATTTTAAAGGATTTTTTTAGGACATTTTATGATTTTTATGGATTTTTTTTCAAGTTTTAAAGATAGAGTGTGATGAAATGTGATAGATGACTGATTGAAGGAATAAAATCTTCCACAGTAGAGGTAATGCAACCATGGATAAATGATAGATCAAAATGAAAGATGCATTGCAAAACATGTCACACAAGCAACATATCTCTTGTCGAAAGATGATAATGGTTGATTGATTAAGATGCCAAGAATGATTGATTCCATAAGGCATGATGATGATAAGTACTTAGGATCACCGATTCCTCTAGGTACAATAAGATTGATGATTGTTGATTATTGACTAACAAAAGATATGAGGATTAGATAATGTTTTAGAGCTAGGCTCAATTATGATTTGCATGATAAGATTTGAGGTTGCAAAGGGACATGATGAGCCACTTGGGGTAGTGTAATTATGGATAGATGATAAGGATGCAAACTATGATGGAATGGTAACACATAAGGATACGAAAGGAAATCCAAAGCATGCATTTGTAATTTTTCCCCTAATCTCATCAAGAACAAAGGAAGGAAATGGGACATGGATTTGGATAAGTTGGGAGATACAAAATGAAATACTACAAGGATAATGCTAATGAATATGATGATCAAGATCAACTAGATAAGATATGGACACAAGACCTAAATATTTTTCCCCTATTCCTCATCAAGACCAAGGAAGGGAAGAAAGGATGTATTTAGATAGGATGGTAGAATATGGATAAGGTGAAGGATATGGTGTGGAAGATATGGATAAAGTGTATAGGATAAGATACATGATGTTCAAGAAGATCCTTAACCTTATCAAGATCAAAGGTGGAAATGTAAAGGATGAACGTAAAGAGGATAATGGATATGAATGACAAGATGGATGAAACTTACCCCCAAGTGTAGAGTGCAAGAGGAATATGGAAGATAGGACATGTCCATAGGGATAACTGAATATGAAAATGATAGGGAGATGGAGGAAGGACTCAAGCATCAAGTTTCATGGCTAATATCCCTCGAATATGTTTTCTAATAAACCATGGAAATGAGGATTAGACTTATAAACATTGGTAGATTAATGGTATGATGGAAGAAGCTAAGGACTTATGCAAGGGTTTGGATTAAAGGAGGATAGTGGGAGATGAATTTTGGATAATGGATAGGAGGTTGGAAGGCTTGTTGATGGATAGATATGAGATGGAAAAGGAATCCAAAATTGTCACACCTTGAGAAAGGGTGATACGATGATGGAGGAAAAATGGGTTGAAGAGTGACATGTTTTAGATGGGCGATTAGGAGGAAAGCTTTTGAATTGAATTTGGATGCCAATTATATTTTATTGCTTCTGAGAATTTTATAAATCCACAGCTTTTTTGAGCTTTGATTTTGTGGGCCTTTATGGCTGTAAAATTTTTCTTTTTTTCTTTGTGCAGGCCTTTGTGGCCTTTAAATTTTTTTTTCTTTTTCTTTGTGTGTGAATTTTGTGGCTAAATTTTATTTTTTATTTATGGGCCTTTGTGGCCTTTGAATTTTTTTCTTTTGACTTGATGGGCCTTTGTGGCCTTTTGGATTTTTCTTTTGAATTTGGATCAGATTTTATTTTATTTTTGCATGTCCCTACAAGGAGACATGTTATTCCTTTGGTATATGTGGGTTTTGATATGGAAGCTTTTGACATTTGGAACCCAAATTTCTTCCAAGAGCAATGAGATAGGTGGATGAAGATGAATTATATGGAGGTATTATGGATGTGTTAATTTAGGTATAGTTTTGAGAGGGCATCAAGGTTGTGTGCCTTTGTTGTTATTGATGAATAGGAGATGGAGGGATGTAGGGCCCCAATATGGATGGAAGGGTTGATGAAATAGGGTTTGGATGTTAAGGACCAAGGATATATGGAAGGTTTGATGGAAGGTTTGATGGACTAGGATACTTGGGTTTATTTTGATAGAATCTAGACTTATAATGGATACCAATGTCTTGAGTGCGTGGTGTATAACCAAGGCCATGATAATATGAATTTTCTTGGATATAAAGGGGTTTTATGATACCTTGTTCATGAAGGCCTAATCCTTTGTCTTTTTAGTTCATACTTTGACACATTCATTTTCCAATGGGATATGTATTATTTATGAAACACGACGTGAGTCTATTGTGAGGTGGATGTGATATGAAAGGGATACCAAGATCTTGGAGTAAACCACCTTGGATAAAAGTGAGGGACCCCATTTGATAGGTGAGGGGCTCATGGATAACTTGAATAGGGGATGATGGGGTATTTTTATCTTGAATTGGGAAAGAATCATTTGGTGGAGGAGATGGAGTAGCTTTCTCTTTATTAGGAAGTGGTACGAAAGGCATATATTTATCATGAGAAGGATGAACTGTTAGTGTAGGTTTTTTTCCCTTATTATAAGGTTTTTCCAACACATTTATTTAAGCTTGCTTAGGTTAATAAAGCATCTTTAATTAGGTGAGAGGATTATGAGGTGTCACCTTCCTACATGTGAGCATCCATTAGCTATCTTGCTATCTTTAGTCCGATAGATGGTTGCTCCTCATTGGTCGGTGTTGCCACCTCCTCCCTCTCTCTAGTCTATATAAGCATGCTACCGAGCTTGTATTTTCATTCGATATTTGGAGATAGTTATTTGATGCTACTTTGCCATTCGAGCATTTCACATCAATCTCTTAGTATCGTTGTTATGCTGTTCAATTGCTTTTGCATTTACAGTTTATGTTTCTAACTCTTTCAATTTGATTCTGGGTTATAGTCTATTTTATGGATTTTAACATGGTATCAGAGCAACTGTTGTAAGGTTAGATTCTTTGTAGAGATCTTACAAAATCCTATATGCTCTTCTCTTGCATTTTTCAAATGATCTAGAGAATCAGAAAGGATTTATGAAGATCTAGTAATCTTGTTTCTGTCAATCGGCTTGCATATTTTGTGTGTTAATCAGTATTGCAGGTTGCAACATGCATTTACAATCTCTTGGTTGTTGATTCTACCTTTGCATGTCATTTTTTGGGTTGATGGGGTCATTTTTTGTTGTTGAAGGTGCTAGATTTACACTAGAGCTACATCATCTATACACAATCAAGAAAAATGCCTTCTGGGTTTTGTTCGCCGCATCAAAAAACCATCTGGGAATCTTTTACTTTTTACATACAACTTATATATTTTTCAGAATTGAAGTTGGAAAGCTACAGAAGACCACCTCTCCATTGGCAATTTCAAATTTGAAGACATATTTCAAATGCTTTGTTCTTGCTCATACAAACTCCGTTTCTCCTAATTTTATTTTTATCTTGGCTATTTTTTTGTGCTCTATGCACTAGTGCAGTCGTTTTTTGATTTAGATGCAGAGTTATTTCATAAATTATAGATTCTCAGTCGGGACACTACGCAGTCCTCATTTTCATAATTTCGAAGAGGCATAACTTTCACATAAAACCTCCGATTGAGGTGCTTCTTTTTTTGAAAGTGGATGTTTTTTTGTGTAGCTTGTAGTGGTGTTGTTTATTTTATTGGGTATTGTGCCTAAGTTGTATTTTCAACATATGCTCATTTTAAGGATCTCTAATAGCATTGAGATCAAGTCCACTTAGTATTTCTTGCTGGTGGTTATTGTAAACACACTAAATATAAAGTGACAAATCATATTTTTTGGGGGGGTTCTTTGATTGAGTGAAAAAGGGGGGGTGTCTTGTGTGTTCTTGCATCTTTTCCTTCCTCACAAACAACAACAATCAAATTCTGTATTAAGATGGATCATTTAACAGTTCTTATTCTAACACCCTACAACTACTATGAGTGGTTGTCCAAGATGACTATCCAACTTAAGAAGTTAGGACTATATAGGGTTACAATGGGTCTAGAAATTGAACCAACCTTAATTGCAGAAAGGCCAAAATTCTTTAATAGGCTAGATGAAGCTTTTGGAACTCTATGCATGTCTATATCTCCTGATCTTCTTTTTCATGTTGAATCTACGACAACACCAAATGAAGTATGGACTATTTTAGAAAATCTCTTTGGTAAACAAGATGAATTAAGGGGACATCAATTGGAGAATGAGCTAATAGGGTTAAATCCATGTAATTTTGATACAATACAAGACTTCTTCACAAAGCTAAAGGCCATTATATTACAGTTGAAGCAATGTAAGATTGAAAAGAAAGATCCACAATTGATCTTAAGTATTCCCTCTAAGCTTGGTCCTAACTACTCAGTGTTTGTTTCTGCATTTTATGCAACCAAAAGTTCTCTTGGGACTACCTACAAAATGGCTTCTTTAGATGAATTTACTGTTGAAATCACTAAAGAACAAGATAAATTAATTTACTTGGGCACTATTAATCCTTCTAAGTCTCATGCCTTGGCTGAAAATCAAGGCACTAAAGATCAGAAAGGCAATGGGAAGCAAAATCAGAAATAAAAGGTTCATAGAGAGAAGAAACAAGGTCCAAAACAAACTGCAACTAATGCAACTCCTGAGTCTTCCTTTAAAGATAATAAGTATAAAAAGGAGAAGACAATGTGTGCCTTTTGTAAGAAATCTTGTCACGATGAGCATAAGTGTTTGAAAAGAAAATAGCTCATGTCACTTATCTTCTTGAGAAGAATAATATAAAAGTGCCAGATTCAGCTAAGGAAGATTCTTTAGAGTCTTCAAAGGGCACGAAAAAAAAAAGGGGAATGGAAAGGCCCTTGTTGCAGTTGGTACGCCACCAGAAAGTTGGGTAATTGACTCAGGTGCTTCTCACCACATGGCCAATACAAAGGAAAGTTTCTCATCCTTGGAGTCATGTTCTGTGCCTGATATTCTTAAGGGTAATGATACACCAGAAGAAGTTATTGGGAGAGGGTTTGTTGATGTTGGTGATGGGAAATTCCATGATGTTCTTTGTGTGCCTTCTTTGTCAACTAATCTCCTATCTGTCTACCAGATCACCCATATAGGTTCCGACAAGAAATTTGAATTTACACCTGATTATGTGGTTATCAGTGATCTGCATAATGGGTCTACAATTATTGTAGGAAAAGTTGATAACCATTCTCAGCTCTATCACTTTTCTCATTTTGTTCCTGATTCTCCTTCATTGGCATTGCTCACTCACTCAGATGATGTGAGCCATTTGTGGCATCAACAGTTTGGCCACTTGAACTATCGCTACTTGCAGGAGCTCAGTCAACATGACATGGTTACAGGGTTGCCTTCTATTCGATTCTCTGATGGAGTTTGTCAAGGCTACATCCTTGGCAAGCATCCTGAAGAAAATTTTGACAAAGGAAAAGCATGGAGAGCCACACAACTCTTGGAGTTAATACATAGTGATTTGGATGGACCATTTCAGCATCCTTCATTCAGCAGAGCTAGATATGTATTGACCTTCATTGACGATATTTCCCGATACACCTTTGTATATTTTCTCAAACAAAATTTTGAAGTCTTTGAGTCTTTTTAGGACTTTAAAGCTTTTGCATAGAAACAATCTGGGAAGGTTGTCAAGGTTCTGCGCACTGATAATGGCGGGGAATATGTTAACCAGAGGTTTGAGTAGTTTTGTGCCTCAGAGGGTATTAATCTTCAACACACGGTTCCCTACAGTCCATAGCAAAATGGAGTTTCAGAATGAAAGAATCAATCATTGAAAGAAATGGCTAATTGCATGATCCACTCCAAATCATTGGCACCTCAATATTGGGCAGAGGCCATCAACTGTGCATGTTATATCCAAAACCAGGTTCCTCACTGAGCTGTGAAGGGGGTAACTCTTTTCAAGCTTGGACCAATCAAAAAACCATAGTCAAGCACTTCCGAGTGTTTTGGTCTCCTGCATGGGCCCACATTCCAACAGAGAAATGTAAGGCAATGGATCTGCAGAGTAGGCCTTGCATATTTTTTGGCTATCCAGATGGTGTCAAAGGCTACAGGCTACACCACCCTACCACACATGAGCTCTTCATTGAGAGGAGTGTTCAGTTTGAGGAAGATACTTCTTATACCACTTCTCCATCCTTCATTCCCATGGAAACACAACGACTTCATGATGATAGTTCTTTTGAGGATCTTAATTCTCCTGAGGAGTCTTCTTCCTCCACTTTAAATGGTGATGATGAGGGTTCATCTTCCTCCTCTCTTAGTCATCATTCAGAGAATGATGATTCTCCTCCAAATTCTCCTGTAATTGGGCCCCTTTGGGCTCGTCAGAATTTGGAGTCAATAGGTGATTGGATTGGTGATCCTTTAGATGCGACAAGAACAAGGTCACAGTTTGAGCAAGATCCTTATCTCTTCTTTGCTTCAGCTTCTAATCCACAATCCTTCAGGGAAGCTTCTGGTGTCCTGGAGTGGGATGCTGCTATGCAAGAAGAGCTCAGTTCCTTGGAAAGGAACCATACTTGGGATTTAGTCCCACTTCCTAAGGGAAGAAAACTTGTTTGATGCAAGTGGGTCTATCAAACAAAATTTTCTACAGATGGGTCAATCAACAAACATTAGGCTCGCTTGGTCACAAAAGGATTCTCCCAAGTTCCTGGGATTGACTACTCTGAGACTTTTATGCCGGTTGCCAAGATGAATTGAATCCAACTTGTTCTTGCCATTGCTGCAGCCTATCGCTGGGAAGTTCATCAGATGGATGTAAAGAGTGCTTTTCTTCACGGTGACCTTCAGGAGGAGATATATATGAAGCAGCCATAGGGGTTCATCCAGGATCCTTCACTTGTCTGCCGACTTCAGAAGTCTCTCTATGGCCTTAAAAAGGCCCCTCAAGCCTAGTATGCCAAGATGGACTCCTTTCTTCTATCAGTTGGGTTCACTCGGTGCCATTTTGATCCGAACGTCTACATTTTTTAGTGGGAT
This sequence comes from Sequoiadendron giganteum, assembly GCA_007115665.2. Lineage (NCBI taxonomy): Eukaryota > Viridiplantae > Streptophyta > Pinopsida > Cupressales > Cupressaceae > Sequoiadendron > Sequoiadendron giganteum. The sequence continues at coordinate 38,794,656 of CM021105.1, forward strand.
GATACTTTCACTTTCCTTGTTCTCTATGTTGATGAATTTCTGATTACAGGGAGTTCCTCATCCACCATCGAGGCAGTGAAAACTGCCCTTCATGATCATTTTCTAATGTCTGACGTGGGTCTTCTTCACTATTTATTAGGCATTGAGATTACACAGTCTTTGGCTGGTATCTTTCTTTCTCAAGCCAAGTATGCTCTTGATATGCTCTCCAAATTTCACATGGCTGATTGTAAGCCTGCACCAAATCCATTTTTGTTAGGGGTCAAACTTGAGGCTTCTTTTTCTTCACCTTTGGTAGATGCTACCTTGTATCGCCAATTGGTTGGGAGTCTCATATACTTGACTCACACGAGGCCTGATATTTCATATGCCGTGGGCCTGGTCTCCAGGTTCATGCAGGAACCACATGAGCTGCATTGGAAAGCAACTAAGTAGATCCTTCAATATGTACAGGGCACTCATAGTTATGGGATTCATTATGCAACAGGTGTGGATATTGACTTGGTGGGATACACGGATTCAGATTGGGCAGGCGATTCTCCTGATCGCAAATCTACTTCAGGGTATTACTTCTCTCTTGGTTCTGGTCTGATTTCTTGGTTGAGCAAGAAGCAGTCTACTATTGCTCTTTCATCTATAGAGGTTGAGTATCGTGGAGCAATTAATGTTGCTACTGAGGCCATTTGGCTTCAACACATTCTCACTAAGTTTGGCATTTCCTTTCGGAAGCCTACAGTCATCTTTTGTGACAACCAGAGTGCTATTCAGATCTCTCGCAATCCGGTCCATCATCAATGGACCAAACACATTGAGATTCACATGCACTACATTTGGGAGCTGATTCATGAGCAGGTTCTTGATCTTCAGTATTGTTCGACATCATATCAGACAGTTGAGATCTTCACCAAACCCTTCACTGAGAAAAAGTTCATTCATTTGTGAGCTTTGCTTGGGGTGTGGCAGGTTTCCTTCTTTTAGGGGGCTTCTTAGCTCCTTCTGTCTTTCTCTCTCTATTCTGGGGGGGGTGTACTCTCCTTTGTGGGGGGGGGCTACTTCTCTTTTGGGGGGAATTCATTGTACATGGGTACCTCATCAGGCTTGATTTGTTGGGACCCATCTCTTTACCCACCTAAGCTATGCTTAACGGGGGGTGTTAGTGTAGGTTTTTTTCCCTTATTATAAGGTTTTTCCAACACATTTATTTAAGCTTGCTTAGGTTAATAAAGCATCTTTAATTAGGTGAGAGGATTATGAGGTTTCACCTTCCTACATGTGAGCATCCATTAGCTATCTTGCTATCTTTAGTCCGATAGATGGTTGCTCCTCATTGGTCGGTGTTGCCACCTCCTCCCTCTCTCTAGTCTATATAAGCATGCTATCGAGCTTGTATTTTCATTCGGTATTTGGAGATAGTTATCTGATGCTACTTTGCCATTTGAGAGTTTCACATCAATCTCTTGGTATCGTTGTTGTGTTGTTTCAATTGCTTTTGCATTTACAGTTTATGTTTCTAACTTTTTCAATTTGATTTTGGGTTATAATATATTTTACGGATTTTAACATGAACATCATCATGGAATGAAAGGGTATCCTTGAATGGAGGTATATCTTGATCTTGATGACGAAGGAAATCTTGAGATTTTGTGGAAAGCATATCTTGATCAACAGATGGTAGGACATCATTAGATATGATGGAAGAACTATCATAATCCTAGGATGCAATGGAATCATGAGATGGTATGGATTCATTAGATGAGGTGGAAGGAGGACTTGGAAGGATAATTTTCTCTAGAGATGGAAGGGGATCATCTTGGATTAAAAAAATTGAAATAAGGGGATCATCATGAGGTTCTTGAGAGGTGGGATCTTGGTCAAATATTGGAAGGGATTGTGGAATTCTGGTATCATTGGATGAAGTGGAAATAATCCTTTGATCTTGATGTGTAGGGGAGTCTATGCTAGCATGCTTTGTACTAAGAGATTACCATGAATCATTGGATGTAGATGGTATGATGGGAGAAGATGGATGGATGAAATCATTAACTTGGGTGAAAGACTCATGAGGTTTATTTTGACTTATGGGGGGTGAAGATAGATGCATGACATGGTAGGATTGCTCAATATTATTTTTGTTAAAGGACTTAAATTTTGGCTTCTCATTTAACCTTTGCAAAAATTCAAAAAAATTGAACTTCGATGATGTAGTTTTTGGTGGTGATAAAGGGTTTTCATGGGATGATTACAACACTTCATTAAAATATCGAGATTCTAGTTTCTTTTCAAGCTCTTTCAAACGATGGTCAAAATATTCAATTCTTTGGTTTCATTCATAGGTCGAGGATGAATATGGAGGATAGTGGTTAGACATATTTGGTTGATGGTTTTGGGAATGTTTTGAGGTGTTGTAGGATGATTAAGTGTTCTATTTGGTTGAGATTTGTTTTAAACACACATGCAAGACACAAGAAAATATAATTTTTTTTAATTTTTTTTTTTAAAAGTTGGATTTTAAGATGAAAACAATCATGCACAATCCTAGGGTTGGAAAGGACAATATTTGTTGGGTTCCCACTTAGATTTCTCCAGCCATGCGTATTCTTAGCAGATGAATTAGAATCTTGGCCACATTGGCTCCCCTCAATGACACTCACTTCTCTGGGTCAACTAAGCTTTGAGTTCTCATGAATCTCCCATGACAAACTCTTCATATCTACTAAGAATTGTGAGTGTGTGGGACGACTTCAGAGGTTTGACCTCTTGTGCCAACAAATAAAAGGATTTTGGCTTCTAAAACAAGAGGTGTCTAGTAAGGGAGTCTGTGAACACAGATCTTGCCTGTAATAGCTTGAGAACTGGGAGGCCCACTCCCACTCTCATCACCAGCAAGTCTCAATAGATCGAGGGTCTCACGGCTTGGCTTCATATGATTCTAGCCACTCCTTGGGGTACAACTTTCGTTCTCCCCCCTTTGATATAGCCCGTCGAAAAATATGCTCAAGGTCAAAGCTTGAGGTGATGGAATCCCCAAGCAAGCCTCTCCTAAAAAAAGAGACCAATGTGTATTTCTCGTCACCAAGGATTGCACAAGTGTGCAAGGGGAGAGGATACATACACACTAGCTCGAGTAACATAGAATGTGAAAGCGCACCAAACACGACAAACAAGATTCTTTTTAAGCACCAATTGAAATGTTATCTAATCTAACAAGACAACCGGTTTCAAAAAATCAAGTCTTTGACGAACGTCCTGCATCAGATGTCATTAGTAGTTTCTATTTAAAATATTTGTCAAATGTATGTTTTATATTTTTACCCTTTCAATCTCTGACATGCAAATCTGCACAAGAAAGAAGCCCATGATTAGCAACATAAACAACAATTAAGCTATGAAGGAAAAAAAACATTAATCTAAACTAAAAATTATTCTAAAATTAAAAACTAATCTAAGTTAAAAGTTAATTTAAATTAAAAACTAATCTAGATTAAAACTAATCTAAATTAAAAAAACCTAATTAGGAACTAATCTAAAATTAAAATTTAATAAAATTTAATCTAAATCTAAATTAAAAACTACTCTAAATTAAAAGTTAATCTAAATTAAGAACTGATCTGAATTAAGAACTAATTTAAATTAGAAATTAATCTAAAATTAAAAATTAATCTAAATTAAAATTAGTCTAAATTAAATTAAATCTACATTATAAATTAAATCTAAATTAGAAATTAAATTTACATTAAAAAGCTAAGTCTAAATTAGAAATTAGATCTAAATTAAAGACTAAAATTCAAATTTAAAAAGTTAAATTTAAATTAAATATTAAAAAATAAATTAAAGATAAAAGCTAAAATCTAAATTAAAATCTAAAAAATTAAATTAAAAGTTAAAAGTTAAATCTAACTTAAAAATTTAAATCTAAATGAAATTAAGAGATGTAAGTCTAACCGAAATTAGAAAAATAAAAAATCCATATTCTAAAATCTAAATTTAATCTAAATTAAAACTAAAACTAAAATTAAAATTAAAATCTAAACTAAATTAAAACTAATTCTAAACTAAAAATCAAATATAAACTAAATGCTATCAAAATGGGATGTTGTCAAAGCTTCCACCGTTGCACAAATCATGACTGCAACAAAAAACAAATCCTTCAAAAGATATGTGACGACAAATAAATTATCACCCAATCAATGTCAACAGTTTAAAACAAGCACAAAATTCTGTAAAAAAAATGTTTCGACACATACCTTGCAAACAAAAAATTTAATTTAATTTAGACCATTTCTTGCAAACATAAATTTGTTGAGGAACCGATACTAATTTTTTTTCACATAGTGAATACGAGAGTTAATTTCTTCTAAGTATCACTCAAGTATTTTATTTGGGATTTTCATATTTTTTTTAATCTTTTTTTTATATACCTGATTTATGCAACTATTAAAATGCAACTGTGAAATCAAATATATGAAAATCTAGCTATGAGTTTTTATTTTTTATCATTTTTTAAAATTTTTTTATGAAAGTACAACTATGATAATATGATCAAATCTGAATCCTTCCATGAGCTATTAACAAAAATTGCAATTAAATTGTATGCATCCTTCGCGTTGGATTCACTATTTGTAGATGCTGAAAATTGAAAACTGATCTTAAACTATAAACTCAAATCAAAATTTCAGCATAACTCCAATGAAGTGTTTCTAAATAAATGCAAATGCAATAAACATAAAGCTAAACTATGCAAAATCAAAACATGTGCATTTAAAGAAAATCTAACTCCATTGTCATCCTATCATCAAGATCTTGTTTTTAAGCATTTTGGTGCTCTTAGATTTTGCACAAGCACAAATACTACAAGAGGCTATGATGAATGGATTCGAATGATTAAAAAAATCCCCAAAAAGTGAGAAAGAGGAGGTTTTTTATAGATGAATGCATAATGTGAAAATGAGAAATGAGAAATGAGTGGAGTGATTTATGCCATGATTCGTGTTTGGAAGCTTAAAATGTGCAATTTTGAGCTAATTCCATGGAAATGATTTATGAGTTTAATGTGCAATTTTGAGCTAATTTCATGGAAGTTGATTTATGAATTTTAAATTATTTAATGAAATATACGAATGCATTTTAATGATTAATAAAAATGAATAATCATGCAAATGGTCAAGTGAAGTGATTTATGCAAATGGATGTATAAAAGATATGAATATGAATATGATGATGAATGGAAATATTTAATGTGCGAGTATAATGATTGTGTATGTGCAATGGATGTATTTAAGTGGTTAAATGATTTATGAATATGCTGATGATTAATTAAACGATAAATATTTTATGAAATGGGATAATGAAATATGCAAATGGATAAATAACATGGATAAATGATTAAATATTATGTAAATGGATTATGGTTATGAATGAATTCTTATAATATTTTAATGGTTTTATGGAGATATGATTAGGCAGATGATCAATTAAAATATGCAATGGATAAAAATGATTAAGAGGACATTTTTATGCATTTGCATTGGTTAATTTTTTAGATTTGAGCCTGGTTGAAAAATGAGTTAAATAGGGTTTTTTTTTGGGTGTTGACCATGAAGGTTTTATGGGAAATTTTCACAAATGACTCCTTAGGAAAAAACAAACCTCAACATTGGATCTAGAAGGCCCAATAGATGATAATTGATATAAAAATTGATCTATTTTGGCCAATAGGACCTGAAGGTGAATTTATTTTCCCCCTTGTTTGATTGTATGATCGTATGGTTGCAATCATTTGTAGATTAAAAAAATAATTTGAAAACTTCTTGTGATATTTTTTTAAAAATTGGAAAAGGGGTGGGGTTTCATAGACCCTTTTAATACTAGTACACTAACAACACATCCAATTTGTACTTACTGGGTTGGTGTAGGGATATCAACCCCCATTAGGCCTTATCAATCCTCAATTTATAGTCTATTACCAATAGGTCTTTGGTTGTCGGTTCCAACCTTTGGTTAGGTGAGGCCTATGCCTAACATACCATGTAGGCATTTAAAAATACTAAAAACAAAATAATTTACACTCATTTACCACTAGTTTTGGTTCCACCACCAAATGTGTGCCCATGCATAACCATTACACCACCCAAGTGCTACCATTGATGCTAGATGGTGTTAGTTTGATGTCATCTATACAAAAACCATTTGGGATTCTCTTCAAAGTCTAATGAAGCAATTTTTTTCTAGGGGACATAACCTTCATATATAGTATTATATTTTTTCCTTCTCATAGTCCTCAGATATCTCTCTCTAATCACTATGTAGTGGTATAGGTTTGGTTTTCAATTTTTTCTATTTTTATCATAATTTGGTGTCATGAACTTGGTATTGCTGCAAAAAAAATAATAGGTCAATATAACTTCTATATACCAAATCTAATTTTTGATTTTGAATAGCCAATGGAGATAATTTGAAACATACTACATAGTGGATAAGTTGTTTTTACCGGTTTGAGCACTTGTGGAACCTAAAATTTGTGGCGTAATTGTGACATAATCTAGACGAGTTTGAAGGAAAAAATTTGTGGAGTGCATAGTTTAAGGAGAAAAATATGATAGTACAATAGATTATCAAATTTTGTTCTCCCTTTAGAATATGAACTTTGATGGAGATAGGTTTGTTTGAGGGCATGGTTGATACACATGTAAGATTTGGAGTCTTAGTTGCACCAGCACAGTGAGAGTTGAGTACGTACACTTGTATAGTGATGGTCATAATTATGGTTTTATGGATTTTAATGTATATTTAAGTACTAACATGATATAATCATTTATGTGATTGAAAAGTTGTGATATTGATTGATTCATGATTATGAGTGGTGGTGTGGTTCACTGTTAGGATGTTGTTCTTATCTCCTAGATGCTTATTTGGTTACTTAGTTATAGACTTATTTGGTAAATTAGATTTTTAGGTGATCTAGTGTTTGAGTGTTCAGATCTATAGGTTATCTTGAATCGAAAGTTACTAATGTGATGGTGAGTTTGTATGTTGTATTATTTTAGGATTTATGAGTTATGAAATTTATGGGTTGGCCACCCATTATTCGTAGTGGGATGAATAAGCTATGGACTATATATCCACAATTCTTTCATTGTTGATACAAATTCAATTAGTTGACATTTTCTATGGTCATATTTCATTAATATATTTTGTTGAAATGAGAGGATGGATGAGATGTTGAGAGTTTTTGGTCTAGTGATTATTTAGTGGTGTTTTATCTTATTATATTGGAGATATTTGTTCTACTTTATTTTATAAAGTTGTTGGTGTTATAGTTGAGTGTATGTGGACCATGGGTGATCTCCATTTAGGAGATGATTATCATAATGCCATGGATAACCTACTATAATAGTTTAGTAGGATATTTTGCAATGTGGATTTATCACTTTGTGATGATGATATTCTATAGTGGTTATTGTTGTCATGGACAAGGTCTCAGATCTTGTTTTCTACAGTGAGAGTTATTTGATATATTTTTTCATTGATATAAGATGATTATCTTTATGTGATTTGGGATGTTAACATCTTGGTTAGCTATGGAGTAGTCTTGAGCCTTTTTTTGAGGTGTTAGTTTTATGACATGTTGGTTTTGATAGGCAATCATTAGTTGAGAGGAAGGTTTGATGTTGTGCCATGGTGTAATCTTGTTTACACATTAGAGTATTGCAATGATACTGGTATATTATGATGTCATGATATGTTCCTAATTCTACAGTTGGAGCTTTGATAGTAATTTAGATTGTTCTCCTTGTATTGAGTACATTGGTCACGTACTTGGAATCCTCACAAGAGTACAATTTTTCATTTGGAGCTTAGCTTGGATTAATCAATTGTAGGTGCTCATGGATACTCGGAGACTTGGGTGAGGCTAGAGTTATCATCTTTAAATATATTTTTTGATATAGTTAATCTTTGGAAGTTTTAGTAAGAAGTCCAATGAGCCTTCACTTGGATATGGATGTGAGCTCATGATGGGCCTTAGAGGAGATTATTCTTGGAGAGAGTCATGATGGCTTGGTGTGTCCCAGAGGAGAAATATCATTCTCCATTCTTGGTCTACTTAATAGATAATCATTTGAGAGGTATTGCCCATTTTCTTTTCATATCCACTATGTTTAATAATTTTTATTCTCATGGATATGGATCTTGAGCTATGCATGTTGTGTTGAACACCCAAAATACTGAGACGACAGTGAATTAGTATTCTTTGAAACCACTTAAACATTTAAGCATTCATTCCACATAGAATATTCAATTTGTAGAAGGAATGGAAAGCATGGAAACAACCACCAACATCACATAACACGTGAACACCATATTTTTACATGGAAAACCAAAAATGGGAAAAACCATAGTGAGGATTAGCTCACAATATACTATAATTGATTATAGTATATTACAAAATTGCTCTCTACAGGTGGACTCACTATCCAAGTGGACTCATTGCCTACTGAAAGAAGGAAAGATAGAAGAGAGTGGTGGCTCACAAGCAAGATATGAACTATTAAAAATTTATCTATAACATGTTGGAATATACAGTTCCATTGAAGCTCAACATACTGACTTCACACGCTTCATATTGATCTACACTAATGCTCTACTATGCTCTGCATTCACCTTATACTTGCACAATTCAAATCAAATTTACATAATAAATGTATCACTATCATCAAAAACTTGAAAAAGATCTTACACATATATTTGCTTCATCCACAAACAATTACAACATCAACTAGGTCAGCTTAATTAGATGTATTATACAAAATATAACTTGTCGGCTGAACATACACACATACATGCTTCGTGCCAAGATTCAAAACTTATAACAATAAAAATAGGTTAACATGGATCCAAAATAGCTCCCACATAACATATCAATACTTACACAACCTTCACATTACTTACATCACATTAAGTCGGCACCAGTAGTGACCTAACATAGAAATTTTCAAACTGTACATCCAAAAACTAACACACGAACCTCCAAACTTCATGCCACTTGGAATTCAAACTCTACTGACACTTGTCAACCTCTCTATAAATCCTCAAAGACAAATACCAATTTACGGAGAAGTGAGGATTCATCAAAACATGCATACTGTACTGGTAGTTCACTATAACTGCTAGACTGAAACTTTTGTCATTCATAACTTCAACACCCACTAGAAGCTAAAACATTGTGAAATTTTGGATTAAAACTCTTCTAACATCCAACAAAATTATCCCAAAATCATAGTGATATTTTATACAACAAACCAATACAAACAAAAATATCGGATGTCTTGTACAGTAAATTACCTATTTTGACATAGTCAATTTCTCACTTCAAAGTTACCTTCATCGAATCAAGCCTTCTTGTAAAATTGCACTTGATAATCATCTTTGAACATGCTCAAGCTATACAAACTGGTTTGCATGATGATCTTCATACAAGAATACAATGCTGACATCAATGACAACATTGAATTGCATATTGTGCAACTTATACTCATACTCCATTCTCATGTTACCAACAAACAAGTCAATGACAAACTCCTTAATCTTCCAACATGTTGGTTCTAGAGGGTTCATTTAAGGAGCATTTGATATGTTTATCTTCTTATGAATATGAGTGTGATTTATGTCATCGAGATAAAAGTATAAATCTATCACACTTTTGACCAACTTATTATCACAAGTGAAATTAAGCATTTCCAACTAAAAATCAATTTTGGTCAAATATACAATCTATCTAAATTCATTCTAGCTAAGTTAGATATGGTCATAAATTTTTCAACTAAAAGAGTTCACTAAATGCATAGGTAACATCACTTTGAGGCCAATTTACAATTTTTATTTTATTTTAAAACTTGACGTTTCAACAAATCTTACTCATGTAAATAACATTTTTAAAACAGATAAAAAAAACCTTTTTGTAAAATCTATAAGTGTAGTTTTTAAAAAATATTATTTTTAATAGTTCAATCATTGCTCATATTTTATTTTTTATTTTTACTAAAATTAGGCTATCAACATCAAAATATAAGGTTGATTATCTTATTAAGAAAAAATATTAATTATTTTAAAAATTTGAAAAAAATATGATACACTAGATGAATGATTCTATATCAAGATGGTATAGTTTTTTTCTATTTTGGACAAATACACAAGACAAAAGGTGACGTCCCATGGAAATAGTTATATTTTCAATATATGCATATTTTAAGATTTATCTAAAAAAAAAATGTTTTTGGAAAAAAATAAATCTATGCACTAAAACTTGAAGTTATAAATACACCCAAAAAAATTGAAGGAAAAAATAATATATTTTATAAAAAGTGATGTCCCATTTAACTTCATTTTTTTAACATTTTATTAGCAACTGAGTTATATTGTCAATTTTATAAAAGACTATTCAAAAAAAAAAAAAAATTCTAAAAAAATACCAACATAAAATTTGCTTAAAAAAAAACACATTGTTTTAGTTTATATCATCTCAAAATTCAAAACATGTCACTTTTTATTGATTCAAGTTAAAAATTTGTATTAGTGTTAGTCATTTCCTTTATAAAAGTGTGACACAACTTTGTACTTTTACCCATTTATGAAGAGTTTAAGAGATGCTATCGAGCTTATTCCTAGTTATGGAACGAATTTCAATTTGATCTACCTTTATTAGAGAGGCTTGAATCTATATTGGTTATATGAGATACATATGTTTTGTTTGATCTATGCGATTGAATAGTTGGGTGTTGTTAAGGCTTTTCGATTGGGGTAGTGAAGGAGATCTTACTTGGTACAACTTACCACTTTGAGGTGTTAGTAGAAGGCCATGTTATGTGATATAATTTAGTTTTATCTATTTTTTCTATGGCTACTTCTTGTAAGTTCATGTTCACATGGCTTCATGTGGTGGACTTGGGAGAGATATCATGAGTTGTTGTGAGAGAGTATGCAACAATTTTTGTTCCATGTATGGATCATTGTGATCATTATTTGTTACTACATGGTTTGATTATGAGCCACACACTGGCTTGAATATTGATTGGTAGATTTGGTATGTATTGATCTATTTCTAGATTTGAGATTACCCATGTAGTAGTTCCTATATGTGTATATTCATTAGTGATCTAGGTTTTATACATGAAACTTGTGATTGCAATTTATGGGTTAGATATGTTGTTGGCATGAGTTCTACTAATGATTATTGGATACCTTTGTAGGTATGGATGTTTGGATGGATTAACATTAGTTGTTTTTATTTTTAGTCATGTCAATTTTTCCTTCATTTGAAGGTAACTTGGTGCCTTTGTTAACACTTTGACTTCATTCTTGTGTTATTTAGATTAATGCATTTTCACCGTAGTTTTTTCTTCCATAGGTGACATGTTGAATGATAAAATAAGCTCTTTCTTGACATCACGATCATGTTTGATGTACTTATAGGTATATTAATGGAGCATGGGAGCATGTTAGATACTCATGTGGTTTCATGGATGACTATGATGATGCATTTCATCAATTGATTCTTATATAATGTATACACACAGGAGACTGTTAAAAAGGGTATTGTACACCTTGCACAAAAAATAATTATCTTAGTATGTAATATACATATTTATTTGGGTCCACTTGTAAAGTTGTATGTAATATTGGTTAAATATTTAATATATGAATTGCACGTGGAAACACTATTTAATATTACCAATAATTAAATGTTGGGGTCAATAGTTTTGTGCACTCATGGTTTTGAGACACATCGTTTTACCTTAGTACTTGGTTGTTTTGTATGAGCTTGATTCTATGAAAGAAAGCACATCTTTTGTGGTTAGGGTTGACTAGTTGGTTGTTTGGTTTGATTTTCATTGTATTGATTTCTCTTATTAAGTGCATATGTGAAGCATGGCATGGGATGTGAGATTACATTCTTGGACACATGGAGGATGTATTACAAGAGCTTGATGTTCTAGAAAAGTATTCATGGAGGATCTGCAAGTGTATTGGAATGTTTTCATTGTTGAATAATACATTAATTTTGGATGCTTTCAAACGTTGAATTTTTCCTTCTTGAGGTTTTTCCCAAGCTATATCTTGTGCAATATTATGGTATGTCTTTGACCTTTGCATTATGGTTATTGTGTAAGATCGCATTTTTTTTTTCTCAGGGAGTTATTTAGGAAATGGTTTGATCAACCTAGTAATTTTCATCACATTTGGTAGGGAAAATCACATTTGGTAGGGAAAATTATAACATGTGAGTTAGATTTTGGTCATTCTTGAATAGAATTAACTTTATGTTAAGCCATCCAAGTGTTCTTTTGGAGTCAAAGAGGTGGAGTACATAGGTCATATTGTTTCACAAGGTGTACTCTCATAAGATCAAAGTCATAGTAGATCAAAAAGTGTTTAGGACCCTAAGAATCTATGAGGTTTCTTAGGGCTTGCAAGTTACCATCATTAAAATAATTTAGACAATATAGGAGAAAATCTCATAAGATTATTGAAGAATGATTCCTTTTAATGGAATGAGGCAGACATTAGGGTGAAGCGAAAGGAAGCCATGTGTACAAGTCTAGTTAGATATTGATCCCATTTTTGTCTAAAATCTTCATTAGGGAATATGATGCTTTTAGGGATGGAATAAGAGCAATAGAAGAGGGTAAACCCATGGAATCTGAGAGACCAACTCAAAGATAAGAATTCATTGAACCCAATTTATAAAAAGAGAAATGTTGGCTATCTTGCATGTAGTCAAACAATGTCGACCTTACTTAATGGAAATATATTTTGAAGTAAAGAGAGATCCTAATAGTCTCAAATACTTCTCAAAAGAGAAGTGTTCTTTGAAGAACGATAAAAATAGGTCACAAAGATGTTCGAGGTGACTATGAAAGCTACCATGAAAGCAATTTAAAATACTAAAAAAATTGTGACCAAAAAAATAAATCAAACTCTTCTTAAGATAATTTGATAGAACATATCTAACTACAATCATTAACTTGTTCCACCATGTTGAAGTCTCCTTCAATAATCCAAAAATCTTCTCAAGATAGAAATGATTTCTTTTACAATAGATGCACATTAGGGAAAATAAATTGATGCTAAAAAAATCTTAAAAAGAAAAAGTGTAATGCTTCCCCTCATAATAAGATATGCAATGGAGAGAAACCAACCAAACTCAAGCTTACAAAGGGAATTGTTATTTTATAAATAGTTTTCTCAAAGAAAAACATAGTTCAAAGCAGTGTTAATTATATAATCAATTCAACGAAGAAAAATAAGAATTAGAAGTGTTGTCGAGATGGAAACATAAAACCCACAAATTTGAATAATATTGCACCACAAATTAGTTGCAAAAAAATAATAAGAAACATTAAACAAAATAATAAATAAGACACAAATTTACTTGGTAAAACTTTGACAATAAGTCAAGTAAATATCCATGAGACAAAGTATCACTACACTTATTACTCAAAGAAACTGATTACAATCTTCCTGAATAATTCCCTTCTCCATAAACTTTCGCTTTAAACTTCACTGATTGGTACAAATATCATAAATAAACATGTATCGCTTGCTGATTCCTCAAAAGCCAAGAACGGATCATAAGAAATTACTAAGATATATCTCTTTCACAAAGACAAAAACAGAGCTTGAATGCATTGCTGAATACAGATTATTATTCCTTTATAATCAGTTGTAAGGAAGAACACAATAAGAGACATGTTGACTTAAATACCAACACCCCAATGTAAAGAGCCTGGGATCATTGTAAACGACCGGTACATAAGCACAACATCATGGCTCTTTAAACCCAACCCCATCTACAGAGCACGTCACCTTCATTGCATAGTGACGTACAGATTTATCGCTTATTGATTCCTTTTAACCAGATCATTAAAAATCATTAATATAAATCTCTTTCATGAAACTAAAAGAGTTCTGAGACATTGCTGAATGGTGACTCTCTTATTTAATCAATTGTAAGGAAGAACAAGGAATGAGAAAGAATTAATCTACAGGCAGTTTCACCTTCATTCTTTGGTGAAAATGATCTGAAGATTTATGGTTCTATGAAATCAGTAATTAGGTTGAGAGGCATAATCTGTAGTGGCAACAAGGGAGAAGCATCTCATGTTATGATAGAATGATTAAAAGTAAGATTGATTCGAACATTTATGGCTTCACAAAATCTGTAATTAGATCGAGAGGCGCAACCTGTAGTGGCAGCAGGGGAGAAGCGTTGCCTGTTATGATAGAATGATTAAAAATAAGACTACTTAGAATATGTTTCTTAATTTTTTTGAGAGGTGAAAAAAAATTAATTGATCATGTTTGAAAATCTTTTTTAATAGAATTGAAGAAGTTTGACTTAAACAACGTATTCTAAGCTTTTGATTTTCTTAAATGACATATTTGAAATCACACTAATAAATAAATCTTACTGAAAAATTAATGTAATTTCAGATAAACCAGAACTTATAGTATACTATTTAAACTTGACAGGACTTAAAAGATTTACCTGGACAACGAAGAATTTACTTTCCAAACGCTATGAAGAATCAACTTGGTGTCTGAAGGAGACGTCCCGAAGTGTAATCAAATGGCTTCATCAATACTCTGTTTTATGATGCGTAGCCCTGTGATGTTTGCTACCCTCAAGGCAAGGGAGGTCCATTCACCCAGCATTCCAAAAACATTACAGCCATTTAGACAGGCATGATGAAAATACTATCGAGGAGTAGAAGAATGCTCTTCATCAAATATCTTCTCTACCTGGTTGTACCATGGAAGCAGAATTCGGGTAATTAGTTTGCATGTTTTTTTTAATTAGCTCAGGGATAAGCCAAAAGACATCTTCTGTTAGAGGTCTAGTTATTATAGAAATCTACCAGAGAGTAGATCTGTATACATATCTACATCGTGTGAACTTGGGAACTCAATGGGAAGCTGTGCTGTATAAATTTTAGCATATGAAATCTCTGACATCATACATCCATTTGTTTAGAGAGCAAACTGTTTGTTCATTAAATCCTTCAAATCAGACTGATATTCCTGCTTCATACCAGCACATATCCTCCATAAATTGGGCCGTTGCTTATTATCCATCTATTGTTCTTAGCTGTTCAACTGTTAATATCAATGTCCGGAAATGAAGAAATTAGGTCAACGAAAGCCGGTGTTAGTAGTTTTTATTTGCTGTGGTCTTCTAAGGAATGACAAATAGCTTGTATAAATGTGTATTATCAATTGTAAGCAAACTGGTTTTGCTGGGATAGTGGGAAAACTGTTTTATTACTAATTTTTCAAATCAACTTCATCATACTTTAAGCTAGAGAGATTGTTTGGGAAATGGGGAGATTTTTTTTTAAATAATATTTTTTATGGATTTGTGGTAGTATAAGTGAAATAGTTATTTCTAGAATAATATTTCTCAATGTCTTTTGTATATATTTTTCTTAGGTATGCTAGTATAAGACATTACTAAACATTAGTTGATCTTTTCTCTCTAATCAATTGTAAAGAAGAATATAAGTTACAAGAAGGAACTAATTTTAAATTATTTATTTCAAAATGAGAATTGATCATTTTAACTTTCAAGGTTGTCTTTATAACTCCATGCTATTTCAATAAACTTAAATCACATGAAAAAGCACAAAGGCTTTACCTCCATTCTTGGTAAAAATGACCAGAAGAGGCAATGCTCCTAATGACCATCACAAGATGATACCATAAGTTTGGGAAAGAACAAAAGAAAATATCATGCGATGATCCTTCTCCTTCATTTTGCACTCCAATAGAGTGCAATTGGGTCATAGTCATATTGAACATGTTCATGTACACTTGGCTACAAAATCACCATCCTCCATCCTAAGGGTGTATAATGTCTTTATCAAGAAAATTTTATTGAGTATTTAGCCTTACAAATTTACCTCAACTTATTTCAAATGGCTTGTGCAATGGCTTCTTTGTGTACACATTTGACACCAATCTTCCAAACAAAGTCTAATGAGACACTTTATTTTTTATCCAATATGTTCCAATTTTCCTGTTTTATTTCAATTAGTTTACAACTAGATCAAACAATCCATATATCTCTATCTACAAGAATATCCTTGATTCTCTTTTCATTTTTCCTTATTTCTACATAAGCTCCTACTCTATCCAAGATTAGTAAAGAAGACTTTGCCCATAACACCTAGAATATAAGGTGATCAAACTCTAATACCAAATGAAAGGAAGTGATTGTGCATAAAATTCTTCCTACACTTAACTTTGAAGGTAGGTATGTACACAAATAATAATATTATAGTTACATTTAAAAGAATACACATATATTATACCATAAAAAGTTGAACTACATAGAGAAATCCCTTTCAAGAGGAAAACTTTGCACCCTAAATATAAACCAATTGTATTAACTAGCAACTATGAGGTTAAAATGTGCTCTACGACTTTTTTATGTCATTTTATAAGCTATCAAGAAGTGGAAAAACTACATTTTGGGTAGGGAAAGAGTTATTCATTCCAATCATAAGCCACTTTAGTTTCTACATAAATAGAAAATCTAGAGAATGTGTGCCACATGAAATGGATCACATACCTATTGTAGTTTTATTTGGTGATCAATAAAAAGAAGGGGAAAGATAATAAGGTAGTAATTTTCCTCGATACGCCACTAGTTCATACACTAATCATAGGGCTAGATTTACATACCTAAAATTTCATTGATTGGGAGAACGTCTATTCAATATATTTAACTTTATGTAGATCTATGTTGATCTCATAGAAGGTAAACAAGTTGGTGAAATTCATTTGAGTGATAGGCTTCTCTTCAAGCTCAAAAATTTGTGTGTTCCAAAATAAACACATGTTTCTAATGACTCATCTAGGGGAACACTATGCCAAGATAACTAGACACTGCAACATTAATTTAGTAGTTCTATAAAAACACTTCTATTAAGATTGTATACATGTAGATATTGAGCACCATATCAATTCTTGCATTCCATGTTAAATCACCTAGCCTAGGAACATGAAGCTCGAGCTTTACACACCTCTTGAAGTTGTGCAAAGGCCCTTGGAATCTAAGAGAATCAATTCATGAGTAGAATCCCTATGGTGAAGCACCATCATGATTTTCTATTTGTTATTGTAGAGATTTTTTAAAGATGACCACCATGATTTCTTGCAAGAAAAGAACCATAATGTAGGAGGAAACACACCTCTTCTTCAATCTCATTTGGTTACATTTCAAATTACCTTCATCCATTATGTCTGACTGTGACCCAAAATTTGTTAGTGTGTTTTGGTGTTTCGAGTGTGGGAAATATTAGATACACTGTTTCTTCAATTTGTAGAATAATGGTCAAATAGAGGTAGTGAATTGTACACTTTTGCACCTATTGTGTATGTACCACCACATGCACCTATGTGGTTGTAATGATAACCTACTTTACAATCAGCATACCTACAATATAGCTTTGCATGATTATACAAGGAATAGTCTTTCCCAAACATGTCTTGGGTTCTAGTCTAGCACCCATCAATATATCCTTCTATGTACCACCAAACTTAGAGTTGTGCATATAGAAATAGAAGAACACAAATCTTAAGAGTGTTCAGTAATAGGCTTAGTAGATTCTTTGACTACAATTCTCATCACACATCTCATTCCTTCAAGGTTGGTGACAAGATCTAGTTTCATCTTCAAAAGGAAACACTTAAAGGGTCCACACTAGAAGATGGAGCCTTTGTACTATGTTCCAAAACCATCTTATTTGTAACTAGTGAGATTTTTTTTTTTCTTGATCTCTTTTAGTAATTGGATTAGCATCCAATGTTCAATATGGAACTCCTCAAGCCATATTTTCCTCCTCTTCTTATCAAAGCATCAACTACATCCTTGAAAATTGCATCCTAAATAATTTGCATTATTGAGAAATATGAGATCATTCAAACTACCACAATATGCACACGCCAAGGTTTGCATTATTTATTTAGAGTGGATAAGGCAATACATAATTCAAATGGTATAATATTCAATAGCTCTAAGTTCAATTTGCACAACTCACCAAATATTTGATGGGCCCGTCACTTTCAAAAAAAGGGAAAATTATCAGAGAACAACTATGCAATATGACGTAAACCATTGTGCATTCACCATCCTTTGTGCTCTTCTTGACAAATTATGTGTCCCATTCATCACATGTTCCTATACATGACCAAACATTTTCCCATGTAAGACACTTAAAGACTCTAGTGGTGCTACATTTAGATACATTCTAGCCATCTAACAAAATACTAAGCATCATGGAGCACAACCAATATGATAGATAGAGGAAAATTATTCAAAATGGATCATTACAACTTCCCTTTCTTGGTTTCTAGCTATATTTTATTCTATTTTAATCAACCCAACTCTCATGTTTAAAAGGTTGTATTAGTGGACATTGTACAATCATAAGAAAAGCTAATTAGATGTGTTTTTTTCCCTTTCTAGATCATAGGAATCTTCATTCCTAGTTATGATCTCTATAAACAATCATTTTATTATATTCATTTCTATTTGTGAATAGAAGTTGTAGATATTTTCTTTAATTTATTTCACTTAAATTATGTGATTTATTTACTATGTTTTTTTTTCCTTCTATATAATCTATAAATCCCTGATCCTTTTCATGAATATTTTTTCCATCATGCTATACCCAGGCTTGAGTTTTTACATAGATAATCCCTAACCACTCAAGTTTAGTGGGGGCTTTTTTATATGTTCTATACTAACCTCATTTCAATATCTTGACATTCAAAAGTTATATATTGATAGGAAAATTAGATGTTGAATCACCATATAGGTTATAATTGATTAAAAAAATAGTTTATAAATTAAAAAGTTGATAAATCTTTAAAAAATTACCCTCCACCCTAAATTAGATTTCTAATATGTAAAAATCACCGAAGAGATTATAATCTTAATAGTACATTTGCTAATATTTTTTTAGAATTTTCAAGAGATGATCTCTTAAAGTATACTCGAATAAAAAATTTCAAGTAAATATAATCTCATTCCCTCACCCTTAAGACATTTGATCCTATCCTTTCTCTTATCTTGTGCCAAAATCTTCTAAAACACATTTGGTTAGGTCCTCATGCATCTTGTATCTCTCCAAATAGGATGGTTTCTTCAAAATGCAAATGTTCCTACTACTCTATTAGCGGCCTTGATTGCTATGATTAGCTTCCCATGAGTAATAGCCCTCCTTTAATGCATGTTCATATATCCACTACTAAATATAATACTTCTAGTTTCTATTAGGGTAAACCCACAATAGTGGGTTACAGTTTTTCACATGAAGAAAAATTAGAAATGCCCATCAAAAAATTTAAAATGGCTTACCCCTTCTGATGAAGAGGTTTCAAATGAATCCCCCCCTTCTAATGAATCCCCACTTGCAACATATAGGAGGGTTCATTCGAATGAACCCCCCTTTTTTCACCTTCCCTCCACCATATCAAAATTTATGCATTTTTTTTTACTATGGAAACTTGGGAAGGAGGTGCAAATGGAGTCAACTTGATAAACCAAGTTAGAGGACTATAGTGATTCAAAATTTATGCATTTTTTTGACTATCGAAGCCTAGGAAGGAGTTGCAAATGGAGTCAACTTGATAAACCAAGTTAGAGGACTATAGTGATTGAAACGTGCTTTCTAACAACTATAAATTTAATATATTTTGTTTTTTATTTTATATTTTAGTTTATAGTTTTATTGAACACAGTTTTTTCACCGAACATCAAGTTCGATGAAAAATCATTGTGGAAAAATAGTAAATTTGAGAATTTTTTTTTGAAAATATATATGCACTAGGTATTGATGTCCTCATTCCAACAAAAAACTAAATAAATTTCAATACATTCCAAAAAAGTTCTGCGAGCCGAAGTGCACCTATGTCTAAATTGTAATTGGTTTGACTTCGAAACATAAGTAAAAGAAAAATATTCAACAAAACGTTATGAAACAAAATGAAAGCACTAGATACTAGTGTTACCAACCTAAATTCAAAAGAATTAGAATTTTATCCTTTGTAGAAAAAAAATTATGTGAGCCGAAGTACACACCACTTTCTAAAAATGTTGTTTACTATTAAAAACTAGTTATCAAAGGAAACACAAAAAAAAATACAATTTAATTTCATTTTTTTTTTAAAAATACATTTAAAATCTACAGAAAAAATCTCACAAATCACTAGTTTACATCATTTTCAAATTCCTAATAGTTTACCTACTATAGGTGTCAGAAAGTATTTTTTTCTCTAAAAATGTTGATTTCAATGTCAAGTTTAGCTAAAAAGTGTAATCCATTATTGTGGGATGACCCATCAATTGATCTAACTTCTCTTGTACACATCTCCTAATCTTCTTTCTTATCTCATATGAGGTAATGTAAGAGGCTCATGTAATTTCTCTTCCATATAACCTTTATTTAGTAGTATCTTTATTGCCCTTATAAGTAGATAAATAATAAAAGTGGACCTTGTTTATTGATATCCCCTAAATTATTGGGTCATTCTATCTACACAATGCATCATTGTTATATCACCTCATAAGAATTTTTAGTAACATCTAAATCAATATATTTGATAATGCTAACACTCTTAAATAAGGGGTCTATCCACCATAACATATTGCTTTATATCATCTGAATAGGAGCGCATATCTTGATTCATATCCCTACAAACAAAATCAATTAAAAAACCAAGTCATTTTCACCAAAGTAGTAAAAACTTAATAAACATGTGACTATTATATCATGTTATCCCTTGACCATTTATATTTTCCTTTAATGGTCAACCAAAGTATCTCCAAGAATAAACTTTCATAAATAAAAATAGTGTAAAATAATTAAATTTGACATCCTTCAATTAAAATATAATCATTTCAAAGTTTTTAAATATTATATTAAAATTCATGGAAGTAATAGTTTATATATTAACTACTAAACTTTTAAGATGAAAAATAATAAATATATAAACTAATTAAAAACTAATATGAAGTATAGAGAATTGCAATTAAAAGTGAAAAATTCACTAAATTCTAATGTTTATCTAAAAATTAAAGTTGAGTTTAAATATCCAATAATTAATTAATTATGTGATATCATTTTTTTATTTATTATTAATTTATAAATATATTTTTATTTTTATTTTCAAAGTTTATTAAAAGATAATTTTTAAGTTAATTTTTTAAAGTAGTATTTTCACAAAATAATATTTTTGAAAGGTAAAAGCAATATTTTTAGATTTATTTAGGATAATTAAATATATGTAATATTTAATAAAAATATATTTATGTAAATTAGAGATTGGGTAAATATCAAAATAATGAAAAATATTATAGTAAATTTGAATTTGGGTAACATCAAAATAATAAATATCATTTTAGAAAATTAACTGTGAATAAAAGGTGTACTTAATTCTTCAAATAAAGATGAATTATAAATGTTAACAAATTTTAGAATCAAGTCATTGTAATACATAAAATAAAAGACTTTGATGTGTTGATTGTCATTGAAATTGGTATAGATTTGGATGGGTCAATTGTGTAGTTAGAGATCAATGCTATGTTTCATGGATATGACATCTAGGGTATGATTAGTGATTCAAATGCAAAATTTGATGTAAATATTAATATTTTTAATTTTTCAAGGTTTAGAATGTTAAATGTTCAAATAATGAAGAATGTGGATTAAAATTCATTTGAATGTCTTAAAATACGAAGACATAATGAATAGTCACACAAACATGTACCAAGTCATATTTTTGAAATGTAAGTCATATTTATGGTGCAATGTCAATAAACTCAAAGTTCTATAAAAGAACAAAGCACATTAAAGCATAGAAGAATGAAACACATTAAAGTGAAGTGTTATTTTATTCATGATCGAGTTAAGAAGAACATAATAAAAATGAAATAATGTACACCAAAAATAATAGTAACATATGTAATGACAAAAACATTGAAAAAACTAAATTCAAGTTTTGCAAGAAAAGTTTCAATCTTCAACAAAGTAATTAAAAGCTATTTGCTTTAAGTGAAAGTATTATAAATAATTAGTAACTAATAATATCTTATTAATAAAATATACAATAAAATAGAAAGATAAAGAAAACATACAAAATTCATTTCAATAAAAAATAATTTATTGAATAAAATCATAAATCATTTAATTTATTAAATGTATAATATATTTATTTAAAAAATATAAATAAATTTGAATAAAATATTTTATTTATTTCAATTTATATAAATTTATTTTATATGCAAATTTCGACCATGTTTCATGTTTTTTAGAAATTAATTATCTATCGAAAAGATATTTCCTATTTTGTAAGTGGAATTTATTTAATCCTTTTAAGATTAGTTCAACAATTTTGTGACTTTATATGTTGTTAATGGTTTAGAATTAATTATACTGTTGTTATTTGACAATCTTAATAATTTAACTCAGTTCATTTGAGTATTTGACATAAATTCACGTGTAGGTAGGATATCAGAACAGGGCAATTTTTGCAGTGTACCAGTGCATTGGTCAAAATCAATCGAGAAAAACTGAAAATAAGCCCTTCAAAATATATGTTAAGCATTGCACAAACAACTTACTAAAAGTCTTAATAAAAGGAGAGTGAGTGATCATAACACATTCAGTACGTCCAGTTTTTTTCTTGAAATCGAATAAAATCTTTATTGATAAAGAAATAATAATACAACACATCACAAATAAAAAAAACAGTGATCAACAAACTAATAACTAGCATAAATTAGCAACTTCATATGAATAAATGTTGTTTCTTGTTGATATTTAGCAATTTTCTGTGATTAATTATTAAAGATCTATATCTATACTTACATTAATGTGTTTTCCCTAGACCTCTCACAAATTGACACAATGTTAATATATCACTGATCAAAGCTATTTTGTGTAGTAAATATGATATTTGTTAATAGTTTCGTATTCATGTATACATATATATAATTTATTTTTTTAAATATATATTGGTTGTGTTTAGGTTTTTTATATACAGTTATATGTTTTGTTATCATTGTAAAATACTTTTTATCATGATAAAAAATAAATTATATTTAAATATTTTAAATAAATTTTAAATAAATAATTGTCAACAAAAATTCGTGCAAGAGGTGGACTGTCAAATCTAGACCTCTTTATGTACCATCACTATTTAATCAAGAGTTCAAATGGTCTCTTTTATAAGTATCAAGTTAATAAACAGTTTTAAAAGAAAGAAATATGGTTGTGGTCTTATGGAGAAGGTTTTAGGATCTACTTTTTATCATAATAAAAAATAAATTATATTTAAATATTTAAAATAAATTTTAAATAAATAATTGTCAACAAAAATTCCTGCAAGAGGTGGACTGTCAAATCTAGACCTCTTTATTTACCATCACTATTTAATCAAGAGTTCAAATGGCCTCTTTTATAAGTATCAAGTTAATAACAGTTTTAAAAGAAAGAAATATGGTTGTGGTCTTATGGAGAAGGTTTTAGGATTTAATAAACAGTTTTTAAATGAAAAATATGCGTTAGAATAAATTGGAATCTTGTCCTTGAAAATAAGAGTGTCTAGTTCTAATGTTTAGACTATGCAATTGAAATTCTTTTCCACTAATTCAGGAGAGTTCTTAACCACATGTTATCCACACAATTCAACCAGATTTTTAACATTAATACAGAAAAAATCATAAGATCGTCAATTTTAAACTTACTCATTGCTATAAATCTATTAGACCCCTACTAGTAAAATATTCTTAAAAATATTTAGTAAGAAAGCCTCCCTCCATTACCTAACTGATTAAAATTTCATACCTTACATTGTCCAATTATTTAAGCCCCTTTGTCTTCAATTCTCCGGATCAGAAAGCTATGTATAATTAAATTATGAAGTTTAATACCAAACATAGCTTCTTTCCATCATAGTACATGATCAAAATTTGGAGAAAGGTGGTCTTTACTTGTGAGTTGTACTCTTCCAGTCCTTAGTACTGCTTTGCTCATTCCTTTGCAGTTTTAAACTGCATTCTTTTCAACTTTGTTCAATATATATATATAAAAAAAAACTACTTATAATTATAATTAAAATATTCTGTCAAATCTTTTGTGTTTGAGTAAATTTTTTTTTAAATATGTTATAATTTTTTGACAGCAACATTTTATTTACAAGGTTCAAGAAGTACCCAAACATGACCATACTTTAACTGGTAGTTATCGATATCGATGATCATCAAGATAAGCTCCCTAGAATGAAGGTTGTTTAGTGATCAATGAAAGGAGGCATACATATACTTCTCACTCTTTAGTCTCTTTTTGCTTTAAAAATCTTTAGAGCATATTGTAAAGTGGAAAGTACTTTATTTCTTCATCTGTTGGGGTCACCAATGTTATTTTCATAAGCTTTTTTGTCAACTTGATGCTCCACGGATGTTAATTGTCTGCCATTAGACTATCGCTAATTATACTCTTTCTGCTCAGAAATGAAAAAATGTGTTCCCTTGTTTCAATAGTTTTCGATTGGGGACAGTTGCTTGTTTTCGACTCTTCTTTAACAAGTTTAGAGAATGTCTTTTACTTCATACCAAATCTTTTTAGTTTTCAGCTTTTTTATGTTGATAGATGCAAGTATTTTTTCAAAGTATTTATACTAATATTGTGGGTTTTTATGTGTATTTTTTTATATTGTTCATAAATAATCTTTGTGGTGGAGGAGCATTTAATTTGAAAAAATAAATCTATAGTTGAATATATTTGTTGTTGGATGTCATAATTCAATTCATACTAATTTTTTTTATGTTCCGATTTTTTAATCTTGATACATGCAACTTCTTTTTTAAAATGTTTATATTGATATTGTGGGTTCTTATGTGTATTCTCGTATACTGTTCATAAATAATCATGGCCAATATTTGTGGTGGAGGAGTATTTAATCTTTTAAAAAAAATGCTTGTTTAGTTTAATATGTTTCTTGTTGGATGTAACAATCGAATTCATTTATCTCAGATATTATCATTCTTTTTAGTTTTAATCAAAGTTATTTAGTATTCATTCATTTTTTCATATTCATGCATCTATCCATATGAGATAGGTAGAATTGCTCTGTCCATCCAGAATAGAAATATATCTATATAAGATAGATGTACATGCTTTGGTTAGACACTTAAACTCATTGGGACTATTCAGATTACGAATCACTCATTAAAAGCTACACTTTCTTATTGAAAATACACTAAAGTTATTATTTTTCAAGATTATACAAATGTAACAATAAATGGCTTGTTTTTCTTTGAAATTTGGTCTAAATCTTTAGAAGAATCAATCCATCTAGAATTTCTTCTAAGTACATAATGAGTTTTGTTTTATTTTAGTTTTATTTTAAAAGTTTACTTCTAAGTTTAATTGAGTGGTTCAATTATGTATTAAGTTGAGAGAATAACGTATTCAGTTTTTTGCATAAGTTAAAAATTTATTCCTTAAAAAATCCCTAGCCTCACATCTAAAATCGACATACTGAGAACCCACTTTGTTCACCAAACTACTTACATATCCATTTCTGAATGAAATAAAAGTGTATTATATATCAAGTTCTGGTTTCCATTCTATGTTTTATGTAGCTGTACAAATGAGCATATAATCTTTTAAGAGTTCAATTTTCAATTTTTCTCAAATAGTTCTTCATCAGCTCAAAAGAAAAATTAATTAAGAATCTACTTTACAAACACACAAAAATTGTTTGTTTGATATTAAATTTTAATTGAAAATATTTTCATGTTCACCTAAAATATAAATTTTGTTTTTTTTATTAAAAAGTTTATTGGTTTTGATTTTATAGCCTGCAGCTACGTACAGCCTGTTCAAAATTCCCATCAACACCCTGAAAATCGAAATACGGCAAAGAAGACGACGATACTATCTAGTTACCGAGCATATATTGGCAAACATAATTGGTTTGTAACTGTATATATAAACTTTATGATAGGAGTTAAAAGATAAAAAGTTAAAAATGCCTTCAAAAGAAAATAACAAACAATATCAATCACAAATAATAATAATGGATGCATAGACAGGGAACGTACCTTTCTGTTTCACCCAAGCTACGATCTGGCTCTCTGTTCTCAAAAATTGCCTCTTGAAATTTGTTGCCTACACGTACCTCCACAAGTCTAATAAAGATTCCCTCCCCTTTTGCTCGGACGCAGAGATTCCGAGACTTCTCCAAAGCTACAACCACTGGATGTGTTGATCTAAAAATCAAGATGAATTGTTCCTTCCCTTCAGTATCCACTGTGATTTTATATATCTCTTCCTCGTCTATCACAAAGACGATTTCCATGCGAGCGCTGTTGATTCCCTCTGAATTAAATCCCAGCTCGAAATATAGCAGCACTCCTTCACATCTGGGATTTCCTTCCTTTGGAAACGAGACTATATCTTTAAAGCAATTCGATTCTAGTGCGTGATTCTTCTCAGCTAGAGGATTTGATCTCTGAAATAATGGCATATCCTGTAAATGCAAAACCCACGTTAGTCAGCGGTGAAATAAATAGTTAGTGTTTTTTAACAAAATGTAGCCCAAAGCTTGAATAGACCTGTGCGTACCTCCACAACCTGTCTCAGATTTAATTCACTGTTATCTGATCTGCTCCAGTATAATGACTGCAAACTTTTCAACCTTCCTAAGCGCAATTCCACAATGTTTTTGATGCTTATGCACCCACGTATGTCAATCTTTGCTAACGATTCCAGTGAGCTTAAGACAGGCAATTCCTCCAGGCGTTGGCAGTTTCGCAAGTCCATCACTGTAAGGTTGTTTAAATCAGACATTTTGTCCACCTTCCTAATTTCTTTACAATCCCGTGCTTGAAACTTGTCGAGTGCTTCAGGAAGAGCTGGCAGTTCGGTCAAATTATTACATTCATTGAGGATTAGGGTTTTGAGCTTTTTCAGCTGGTTAACACTGTCAGGCAATCCCTCAATGAAAGTACCTTGCAATTTGAGAATCTCCAATGAAGAGAGATCACCCATTCTTGCGGGAAGACACTCCAGATGAGAAAAGCTTGCATCGAAGTGCACCAATGACTCCAGTTTGGAGAAATTCTCTGGGAGTTTAGTCAGGCAATAAGCATTCCTGAGTTCAAATGTTATAAGATTCCTAAGGTTCCCAAAACTTTCAGGAAGATTTTCCAGACGGAAAAATTTGTTCAGAAATAATTCCTTCAGGCTTGTAAGATTCCCAAATTCTTCGGGCAAATAAGAAATAGCGCTGCATTCATTCATTTCTAGGTAGCCGAGGTGCTTGAGGCCACCAATTGATGCAGGCAAATTTCTTAAATTTCGACAGCCGGTTAGAACGAGCTTCTGCAGACAGCATCCTCGTTGAAAAGGGGGCAATTCCTCTATCAGTACTAGACCGCCTAGGTCTAATTCCTTTAAGGCACTGAGCTCCCCGAACGTTCCTGGCAACGTTCTAATGGACAAGCAACCATTCATATAAAGGTTTTCCAGTGAAGACAGCTTACATATGCTCTCTGGAAGTCCTCCTAAATCTTTGCATTTACACAAGTTCAGCCATTTTAATTCTAAGAGATGATTAATTGATTTGGGTATCTCTCTCAATCCTGAACAGTCTTCCAAATCGATTCTCAAAAGACGAGTAAAGTTTGAGAGATCAGGCAATGTTTCAAGGAGGAGACATCGCCTCAGCTGAAGAACTTTTAGATTTTTGGGGTGGTGCTGCAATGAGGAAAAAATAAGGAAATATTATATTTTGTTATGAATTTACACACGTATGACAGTGCTCCCATTAACTTGAGATTTGGGAAGCGATTTAGGGGGAAATGGGAATTTACCTTGAATTCTGATTCTTCTTTCCAGATTTGTTTTATTTGAGATGGAATTCGCTTGCTGCTGCTGAGATCTAGTATAACGAGATGCTCCATGTTCCACTCTGACAGCAAAGAACTCAGTGGACATGAATTCCATCTAAACCACCTCAAATTTGAAGATAATGGTTGTAGATCTCCTTCTATAGTGTTGTCACCCAGCCAAAGCAGTTTCAGTTTTTTCGTTGACGCTATACTTTCGGCTTTCAAGACAGCAAGACTCTTCTCTATGCCTGACAAGGAAATACTCTGGACGCTTTCGAAGCCCTGCTCAAAATACACAGACAAACAATTTATCCTCGAGCATTTAAAATTTGAACAATGAATGAGCACAACCTATTTTCGCTTTGTTACAATGATAAATGGATCAGGATTCAGATATAAATATATTACCGGCCGTTCAAGGAGAACTTGATAAGCTTCTTCGGGCTTCCACAGGCGGCTGCGTTTAGACGGATCCCGGGATTCATCCACAACAATTGCTCGCCCCAAATCCCTTAGGTGATCATGCACTGAAATTACTGCCTCCTGCTTATAATCTATTTTAACGAGTGATTTCAAAACTAGATTGTTCAGGTTTATATGGGGATTCAGCTTTAAGTCTTCCCAAAAACTAATAGCAGCTTCCTGGTCTTGCCCCATGAAAAAACAGGCAATGTCCAGTAATATTTCCTTTTCCTCTGCATTGAGATCTTGGTAGATGACTTTGAGTGGCCTGTATATTTCATCAAAAGTGGCACTCTGAAGCTGGTCCAGAATTTCTTTCCAGCACCTGAAATCTTTTCTTCCACACAAAAACCGCCCAAGAACTTCCAAAGAAGAAGGGAGGCCGCCACAAGCACCCACAATTCTATGGGCTAAAACTTTATATTTTTTATCCGGATATGGTTTAAGAAAGGCGTGCCAGCTGAACAATTGGAGAGATTCTTCTTTACTGAGTTCCGAAAGAGCATAAATTTGATCATCAGCTTCGCTTCCTTCATCTTCCCCAAACTTTAAGATACTCTTGTCGCGGGTAGTAACAATGACTCTGCTGCCTTTACCAAGCCACTCTACACCCAGCATTTCAATCTGCTTCTTATTACCAACATTATCTAGAATTACAAGGGCACGGATATTCTGCAAATGCTCTTCCAGTCTAGCTTTACCATGATGCTCATCGTTAATCTTACAGTCCTCGGGATTCATTCTCAACAGATCTCTCAGCAACTGTTTCTGCAATTTTCGCAGTCGGTTACCCGCGATATCAGACACAAAGGTAAAAACATCGAAATTCCCGCAAATGCCGTTGTAAACTGCCCTGGCTAGGGTGGATTTTCCGGCGCCATGCGCGCCCCATATCCCAACTGTAATTACTTTCTGATTGTCATCCATCTTCAACATCTTAATAACGGCGTCCATACGCTCTTTTAGTCCGACGGCAAATCTTGGCACGCTCAGTTGAACAATTTTCAATGTTTTTAGAACATCCGACACCACAACCCGAATGAATTTGATTTCAATCCTGCTTCCAAGTCCTTGAAAGTCAAAACTTAAGCAAAACCTAAGAAATATAATGGAAAAGAAGAGAGAGAAAATCTCACCGGTCTGATGACTGTGTAGTCCATCCCGAACGAGATGCGACCTTAGCCAGAGCATCTCTCCACTCATTGATAGTTTTCTCTTCCACTCTGCGATTGTTTCTGTGCTTCTCAAAAGCCGTCCGATACATGGGACGGGTTTCGGCATATTTGACATCTGCGGGCTCCACGCCGTAAAACAGAGGAATGACCCGCCCTTCGGATTTGAACATCTGTGTAACTTCCCAGAGGCACCACCGCGATTGAGCATAGTTTGGGGGAAAAATAGGAATGTGAATAGCTGTTTCCTCAATAGCCTGCTCCAGTTTCGAACAAATGACCTCTCCCTTACGTATTCGCTTACTGTCCATAAAAACATGAAGGCCTGCAGCACTGAGAGATTGGAACATGCAAGCCACCAGATTTTCCCTTGTGTCCTTGCCGCGGAAACTGAGAAATACATGATATTTCTTATTCTCCAATGAAATTTTCTCTGTTGGAGGCACATAGGGTTTGAACTCATCCATTTAATCTAAGCCTAGGGTTTCGTACGGTACTCCTGGTTTTATTTGCTTCAAATGCTGCGAGAGTCCAGTCTTGCCGTATATTTTTATGAGCGAGACTGAAAAAGGAAGTACAGGTTTCTAACATGGCTAAAGGATTAAAAAGAAGTTTCCTCCAACTTTCCAATTTGTGTTCAGTTTGCATCTTCAAAGCAGCTTCACCATTGTCGACACTGCAGTTAGAATCTTTAAAAGCTGTTCTTAACGTTTCAATGGTACAGTATCCCGCCATAGGACCTGATTTAAAAGAAAAAGTCATAAGCGAGGGAACTTTATAGTGCGCGGGAAAATGCTTGTCGTGTTCGGTGGCGGTGCCCCGCATAGATCTTGGCATTTCAATTAGAATAGTTAAATTCAATCATGTGGGTCCTCCAAAATTTTCACATAGGAAGAGATGATGGTTTTTTTTTTTTTTTTTATATTGATAAATAAAAATACTAGATGCAATGAGTGCTAAGTGGACCATTCATTATCACGAGAGATGGGTTCTTGTGAACTTCTACTCATGAATCATGGATCAATGAGTTTGACTTGAAAACTACACGGTTGAATCCTATAGCAATATCATAACATGATACAAGTACTAAACTGCAAAAGTAACTTACAGCCACAAAACATAAGTAGTACAACATGGGATTATGAGGGTAGTCTTAAATTCAATCATAGGATGAAGCAATGTCTAAATACTAGCATTCACATTTTAGTGTGCAATGGGTACGCTGAAGATATGTGGAAGGTTCTAGCAAGAAAATGTGGATATACATTGATTCCTTAATTGATAGAGAATGTTACAGAGCATAAATGTCTATTAGATAACCTATGAACCCATGAAAACTATACAACTACAATATCTATAAAAGTATGCTATAAAAAACCTACATATTACTGAATGTATGAACTGTAGTTCAAACTTTGAACAAATATTAAAAAACAAAAGATATCTCAATGAACAAATTAAAAGTATGTTTTAATAAACCTGCATGTTACTGAATGTATGAACTGTAGTTCAAACTTTGAAGAAATATAAAAAAAACAAAAGATATCTCAATGAACACAAACATAAATCATCAAAAAGGCTAGTAACCATTATCTCACAAGATTTAAGGTCATATCATATGAGAAAATTGGGAGTGCACAATAGATGACTACTAGATAGAGTAAACAATGACTGTAATATCCATTGTTGTCATCATTAAATATAAAAAGTACTAGTAAGTCTCCAGACCTTCCTTGCATTTATAAGGTGGAAATTTAATTTAAAAATAGACACTTGATATCTCTCGACGTATTTTACATAGATTTTTCTAAATATAGATATGCTAGTAGCAATTGCACTTGTAATATTTTAATAACATTATTTAATAATATATATATATATATCTTTTTGATGGAGGTCTTCCACAAATTCTTTTTTGCTACCCAATATGGGAGCACGAGCCTTCTAGGGCTGAACCTCTTCGGCTAAGAGCCAAGGACCGAGGGGTCTCCATTCCACCGAATTCGCCCAGGGCACAATCTCGACCTCATCCCTTTAATAGTAATCATATATTTTTATTAATAATAAATATTTAATAATTAATTTATAATAATTAACTTTAAAAATATCAATATAAATCTAACTTTAATTTTGACTTTAATTTTAAACTTCATAAAATCTCTAAAAAATAAATCAATATTAAAATCTAATTATAACTTTAAAATATTTGAAAAAATAGATTCATAATTTATATACCAATTTTTATTAAAAAATATGTCTTTACATACTAACAAGGTCTTTTATACATTGTTTTCAGCATACATAATATGTTTCTTGGTGACAACCACAAATCAAATATTTCTTGAAAAATTCAAATAATAACAATCATCTTAAAAATATATGAAGTGATTAAGAGAAAGTAATCAAAAGTAGTTTTACTTCATTTTCCAGAGGGGAAAGTTGAAAGAATTTGGAAGTTGGAATTAATTTCTTATCTAATTTTCAATCTTTGTAAGTATGAATAACTTTTATTAAATGTGTTTTTTTCAATAATAAGTAATTTAAAATGTGTCTCCATTTAATTTAATAAAAAAAATATTAATATTTGTGATTTGGTTCATGCTAAGTTTTACATCAATAAGTTGCCTAATTGTGATATAGGAAGACAAACCAAAACTTAATCCCTGAAGTATACAATTTGGAAATCCATCTTCTTCTTTGTGAAGGCTTTGTTATCATCTCTACTAGAATATTATAAACAGTTGTCCTTTCTATTTGTAATATTTGTGTTTGCTGATGTTTGTTGGACTATTTTCTTTATGCATTATCTTCTTGCAGTCTTACATCAAGAAGTTGCCTAATAAGGTACTACACAAACAATGTAATTCTTTGGTAAGGGTTGTTGAAATCATTGGAGTAGTGAAATCTAGAATTAGAATATGCAAAGAGAAAACAATGCAATTCTTTGGTAAGGGTTGTTGAAATCATTGGAGTAGTGAAATCTAGAATTAGAATATGCAAAGAGAAAACAATGCAATTCTTTGATAAGGGTTGTTGAAATCATTGGAGTAGTGAAATCTAGAATTAGAATATGCAAAGAGAAAACAATGCAATTCTTTGGTAAGGGTTGTTGAAATCATTGGAGTAGTGAAATCTAAAATTAGAATATGCAAAGAGAAAAAAATGTAGTGAAAGAAACCTATTCCTAGTTGGTTTTATTTTTTATTTTTTCCATTATATTTCTTGAGCAAGTGTGAAGCCAATCTATAAAAAATAAAAGATTTAACTATATTATAGCTATCTAGAAACAATTTTAAAACGAATAGCTTTTAACATATTGAATTTAAATATATATATATATATATATATATATATATATATATATATATATATATATATATATATATTTAAATAAAAAATTAAAATCAAATCAATTACATATTACTTTAATCTTGGAAGCATAATTAAATTTAAAACATATCGTAATAATGTTGGTTTAAATTAAAAGCTAAACTATCATAATACCCTTGTCCGTTAGAAACAAAATCATATCACAATAATCTTGGGCAGAAAATAAAAAGTAAAACATATCAAAATACTTGGGATTCTTATGTGTTGTTGCATTTCAATGAATTTAGAGTGCAAGATGGTCATTTAATTTCAATGAATAAGTTGTGTCTTTTAAAGAGAGCATGCCACTCTTCCACTACCGTGTGTTACTTTCTCATGCCTTATGATTTCCTCTGCACGCCTTACGTTACCTTCTAACGTATTACCTTTGTCTCATCTTCCATTACTACTAGTTGCCCGTCAATTTCAACTTGATTCATTTTTGTTTACATAGATTATTGGTTGCCACTGTAGGAAGCCTCTCGGCTTAATAAGAGCAGTCTCAGATTAATGTTCAATAGATTTCATCATCTATCAAGTGAATTTTCAACTTAGTCCATGTAATAGTTCTATTAAATCCATGTTGCAACCTACATATAAAGGAAAAATTAAATTAGTAAGCCAAAAACCCATCACAATTTCCTCACAAATCACACTGAACAAAGAACACTAACTGAAATCATGTTTTGCAGGGCTCCCTAAAAAGGCTATATGGAAGTTGATTACTTGTTGCAAATGGGATTTGAGCAAATTGAACCACATAGTGAGATTTACCTTGCTTTAGAAGTAGTTGCCTCCTTTTTCTTCACTTCTTTCTTTACAAAGCCTCTACAATTAAATTGGTATTGTCAATAAAAAAATATGCATCTACAGTTTCCTAAACATTAAAGTAAACCACACAAAAATAAGGTCAAACAAAAACCACATTTGTAACTACTTGAGAACTAATATGCATGTGAATGCTTTCCCAGCTATTATCCAACAACAACATCCTCTATAGAAATTGTACATGTATTATTTATTATGTCCCGAAGAAGAATTTGATTGATTATTTATCTCTACACAAATTGCTAGTTACTTTCAGTGTGTTTATGCATGGTATCCCCTATTATTGGGGTGAAGCCACAATAGTGGTTTACAATTTGATGGAGGAACCTGAAAACTGAGAAAAAATGACCCCATAGCAAAAAAAATGGTTTTAGGGGTTCGAATGAGCCTACAAGTTCGACCGAACCAAAAAGGGGTTCAAGTGAACCCATTAATTACTGGGCCCACATTTCCCACCCAAAAAAACAAAAGAAAAATGCATATTGAAGGGGGTTCGAATGAACCATGTTTCTAGCGAACCCCCCTTTTCCCACCTCCCTGCTCTCTGGCACAAAAAAAACCAGAATTTTTTCCCTTCGAAGCTCGTTTTGAGGATGAAAATGGATGAGACTTCACCAATCCAACTTGAATCAAGTACTCCTCAGAATGAGCTATCCAACGAATATAATCTTAATATGTTTTGATTTTATTATGTATTTTTTTTTTAGTTTTATTAAACATAGGTTTTTCATCGAAAATGAAGGTCTATGTTCTGCACATGTGGAAAAATAGCAGATTATCAAAAAAAAAAATTTAAAATATGAGTGCACCAGATATTGAAGTCCTTGATCCAGCAAAAAAAATTGAATTTCGATATATACAAAAAAAGTTACACGTTATATGGTCGCGCTATGTCTGAATTGTAATTGGTTTGACTTCAAAACTTGATTAAAAAAAAAATATTCAATAAAAAACTATCTAACCAAGTGGAAGCACTAGATATCGAAGTTAAAAATCTAAATTTGAAAGAATTAGAATTTTATCCTTCATTGAAAAAATGTTACGCGTTATACGGTGTGCGTCACTTTTTTTAAATGTTGTTTTATGAAAAAAAATAGTTTTCGTGGGAGATGGAAAAAGAAGTGCAATTTGATTCCAAAAATTTTGAAAAAATATATTTAGAATCTACTGAAAAAATGTGACAAGACTCTAGTTTGCATCATCTCCAAATTCCTCATGGTTTAGCTGCTATATGTTCCTGAATGTGAAGATTTAGTTAAAAAAAATTATTTCAGAGTCCAATTTGGCTAAAAATTGTAAACCACTATTGTGGGATAACCCATTGCTAAATTGTGCTTGAATTGCTACCTCAACTAATGAAACCTATTTTAATTGAACATTGGTATTGAAAAAAAGTCATGTCAACAAGACTGCAACAATCAAACTTAGCCTTCAAGGTTTTATGCATATGTTGTTTGAAGGATTAAGAACAAGAAAAAGAAAAGGAAAAAGAAATATATATGGAAACACTAGTACTCACTTCTTTTCTTTTTGCACTTTCACTAGCATCTAACTCTTCTTCCTTCGAACCTTCTATTGGAGATCATGCATCATACTTCTCTGCTACAAAAGTCCTCATCCTGCAAACAACCATAATAGGACACAAAGAACCCTCAATTTAGACTCCCAATATTCTTCTTAAATTATCCCCACAATATACTAAAAGGCATCATTACAACAAAGTAGAGCCAAGTGTGCCATACCTCTTCATCACTCTCTTCACCACTACCAACATCAATTGCATTTTTTATTTGTTCAAGATGTGGATCCACAGCTTCATCGCCAGAATTCTCAAGAACATAAGCAACTCCACCACTACCTTGCCCATCTCCTAGATTCATAATTTTCAAACCCTTAGAACTGGATACATCATACCAATTTATCTCAGGTGAAAACAGAAAACAGATAAATTATCCTAGTGGTCTAAAGTAGAAAGGGCATGGAAAGAAAATTGAATCCATTATTTGGTACAAGTCCCAAGTCCCAAGTCATATTACTTTGATTTAATATAAGTAAAGGGAATTTATTAGGGTAAGTGCACCAAGATGGTTCCCAAAAAAGGAACTTAAGTGGATAGTTTTTTTTTGAAATCAGGAAATATTGACCTTGGACATGAAATTAAAGATAGTTACACTCAAAATTTTGAGATGGAAGAAAAAAAAGGATCAAAGTGCTCTGAGTCTACTTTCTAAACTACTAATTTATTTTAAAAATGGTTGAGAATTAGGGGTTCAAAAGAGGGATGTACACAAATTGGTGTTGTTTTTGTAAGAAAAACATAACATAGCAACTCTTGTACAACCCTTGTATGGTGAATTTTTTTTAGTATTTTTAAAATCACAATGGTTAGAAGTTAGCTAATAGTATGTATTTGATGCATGACTTTTCTGATAATTTTTTAATGAATATTTTATTTTCTACTAATTTTCAAAGTGGAGACTTCGTGAAAAATAAAATTTTGGTCGTGCTACCCCTACAAATTTTGGAAACTAATTGATTTTTTGTTTTAATTTTATTTTTTAAAATTTGTAGAATGGAGTCTAGTTTCTAAACATGTAATTTATTTGAGAATTCAATGAACGGCTAATTTATAACGAAAAAAATACCAAACACTGCTTTTTGGCAAAAAAGAGACATACAAATAAAAGAAATTATGGATGAAAGGCTTAATATTTTCAGAAAGTGGAAAAAATTACATCATTGGATAGCTAAGAGAGAACCCAACATTACCCATGTGTTCGATTTTTTTGATATTGAACCACGTGCAATCCTGACAGTGAGCACGAACTCGATTATGTGAAATATGGTAGATTTTTTAAAAACACATCTTTGGTCGTTGGGAATGCCCTCCAAGCCTTTGGGTTGGTATTCCAAGGAAAATACCAATCCTAAGGCTCAAGAATTCCCAAAGAAAGATATAACGCGAGCACTCTATAACGTGCTCGCATTATATCTTCGTTTTGACATGGTTTTTGCTTGTGTGGGAAACATGTCAACTATGACATAACTCGAGCGCATTATAACACGCTCACGTTATGTACTCATTTATGTTAAATTCCAATATATTGAATATATGTTGATATATTTGTATGTTTGTATGTACATGTATGCTTGTATGTCATATATGCATGCTTGTATGTATGTACGTATGCTTGTATGTATCAATACATGTATATTGTATGTATGTCTGCATGTATGTAAGATTGTATCTACAAATGCATGTATGTATGCTTGTATGGATGTAGGATTGTATGTACATATGTATTATGCTTGTATGTATGTAAGTATGTATATATTTATGTATGTCTTTAGAGGGAGGGAGAATTTAGAGAGAGAGGGAGAGACTCTAGAGAGATGGAGAGGGGGTGGAAGTGAGAGTTTAAGAGAGAGGGAGTGGGAGAGAAGGGGTTGGAGTGAGAGGAACTTAGCTAGGTAGGGTGGGAGGGATAGAGGGAGGGAGAGAGAGAGAGGGGGAGAGAGAGAGACGAAGAGAAAGAGAGAGTTATGTAGGTAGGGTGCCAAAGGGAGAGACTTGAAAGTGTGAAGGGGATGAGAGGGAGAGACTTGAGAGATAGGTAGTGAGAGGGAGTGTGAGAGAGAGGAAGTGGGAGAGAGAGGGAGTGTGAGTCAGAGACCTGAGAGAGGGAGAGGGTGTGGGAGGGAGTGACCTGATATAGGTAGATAAAGAGGGGGTGGAGTGAGAGGGACTTATCTAGGTAGGGTGGGAGGGATAGATAGAGAGAAGGGAGAGAGACAAAGAGAGAGAGTTACCTAGGTAGTTTTCCAAAGGGAAAGACCTGAGAGAGAGATGGGGTGGGAGGGAGAGACATGAGAGAGAGGGAGAGAGAGGGTGTGGGAGAGAGGGATAGAGTGGGAGGGACATAGAGAGAGATGGATAGAGGGAGTGAGAGAGGATGGTAGGGATTGATTGAACAAGAGGTATGTAGAAAGAGGGAGACGGTAGATAGAGACAATTAGAGAGGGTGGGAGGGAGGGAGGGAGAGGTGAGATGTATAGATAGAGAGAAATTGATAGGGGTTGAGGGTATGGGGTTGAGGGATTAGGGTGGAGGACCTATAGGGTTGATGGTTTCTAGGGTATTAGGGTTTAAGGTTTGAGGGTTAAGGGAATAGGGTTGATGGTAGAGGGTATTTGGTTGAGGGTATAGGGTAGAAGGTTTAAGGGTTTAGGGTTGACGGGTTGATGGATTTAGGGTTAAGGGTTTACTTGGTTGAGGGTAGAGGGCTTAGGGTATAGGTTTGACGGTATATGGTTGAAGGATTAGGTTTAGGGTCTAATGTAAGGGGTAGAGGGTTTAGGGTTTAAGGATTGAGGGGTTAATGTATAGGGTAGAGGGTAGAGGGTAGAGGGTTTCAGGTTGAGGGTTGAGGGTATAGGGTATAGGGTCGATGGATTAGGCTTGAGGGTCCAATATATATGGTAGAGGTTATAGGGGTTGAGAGATTAAGGGTTGAGAGTTTAGGGATTAGGGTAAATATTTTTCTTGGATTTAACGGTGTAAGGGTTGAGGGATTAGGGTTTAGGGTAGAGAGTATTGGGTAGAGGGTGGAGGGTAGAGGGTAGAGGGTTTAAGGGTTGAGGGTTGAGGGTCAAGGGTTTAGGGTTGAGTGTTTAAGGGTTTAAGGGTCAAGAGGGTTGAGGGATTAGGGTAGAGAGTTTACGAAGTCAATTTAAGGGTTGGGGGATTAGGGTTGAGGGTAGAGGGTAGAGGATTGATGGTAGAGGGTAGAGGATTAACAGTAGAGGGTAGAGGGTTTACGGGTTAGGGTTTAGGGTTTAGGGTTGAGGGATTAAGAGATTATAAGGGTTGAGGGTTGAGGGATTACGAGGATATAGGGGTTGAGGGATTAGGGTTTAAGGGTTTAGGGTTTAGGGTTGAGGGATTAAAAGGGTATAGGGGTTAAGGGATTAAGGTTTAAGGGTTGAGGGTTGAGGATTCATGGATTTAGACGGTATAGGGTTTGAGGGATTATGGTTTAAGGGTTGAGGGTTGAGGGATTAAGAAGCTATAAGGTTTGAGGGATTAGGGTTTAGGGGTTGAGGGTTGAGGGATTAAGAGGGTATAGGGGTTGAGGGATTATGGTTTAAGGGTTGAGGGATTAAGAGGGTATAGGGGTTGAGGGATTAGGGTTTTAGGGTTGAGGGTTGAGGGATTAAGAGGGTATAGGGGTTGAGGGATTAGGGTTTAAGGTTTGAGGGTTGAGGATTGAGAGATTAAGATGGTATAGGGATTGAGGGATTAGGGTTTAAGGGTTCAGGGTTCAGGGATTAAGAGGGTATAGGGGTTGAGGAATTAGGGTTGAAGGGTTCAGGGTTCAGGGATTAAGAGGGTATAGGGGTTGAGAAATTAGGGTTGAAGGGTTGAGGTATTAAGAGGGTATAGGGCTTGAGGGATTATGGTTTAAGGGTTGAGGGAGTAAGAGGATATAGGGTTTGAGGGATTAGGTTTTAAGGGTCGAGGGTTGAGGGATTAAGAGGGTATAGGGGTTGAGGTATTAGGGTTTAAGGGTTCAGGGTTCAAGGATTAAGAGGGTGTATGGGTTGAGGGATTAGGGTTTAAGGGTTGACGGTTGATGGTTGAGGGATTCAAAGGGTATAGGGGTTGAGGGATTAGGGTTTAAGGGTTGAGGGTTGAGGGATTAAGAGGGAATAGGGGTTGAGGGATTAGGGTTTAAGGGTTGAAGGTTGAGGGTTGATGGATTAAGAGGCTATAGGGGTTGAGGGATTAGGGTTTAAGGGTTGAGGGTTGAGGGATTAAGAGGGTATAGGGCTTGAGGGATTAGGGTTTAAGGGTTGAGGGTTGAGGGTTGAGGGATTAAGAGGCTATAGGGGTTGAGGGATTAGGGTTTAAGGGTTGAGGGTCGAGGGATTAAGAAGATATAGGGGTATCCATCTCTCCCACTATCTCCATATAACCTCTATCTCTTAACCATTTAAACCCTTAACTCTTAACCCTCTACCCTATATCTCTCTCAGTCTGTCTCTCCCTCCCTCTATATCTCCATATCTCCCACTATCTCTTTCTCCCCCTCTCCCTCTTCGTCCCTCTCTCCCTCTCTCTCCCACTCTCTCTTTTTCCCACTCTCCCCCTCTCTCCCTCCCACTCTATCTTTCTCCCACTTTCCCCTTCTCCCACTCTCTTCCACTCTCTCTTTCTCCCACTCTCTCCCTCCCTCTCTATATCCATCACTCCCACTATCTCTTTCTCCCCCTCCCCCTTTCCCTCCCTATCTCCCTATTTCTCTCCCACTCCCTCTCTCTCTCTCTCTCTCCCACTCTCTCTTTCTCCCCCTCTCCCTCTCTCCCTCCCTCTATCTTTTCTCCCACTCTCTCCTTCTCCACTCTCCCTCTCTCTCTCCCTCCTCTCTCTCCTCTATCTCCATCTCCCCACTATCTCTTTCTCCCCTCTCCCTCCCTCTCCTTCTCCCTCCATTCCCTCCTCTCTCTCCCTCTTTCTCTCCCACTCTCTCTTTATCCCTCTCTCTTTCTCCCACTCTCTCTTTCTCTCCCACTCTCCCTCTACCTCTCTCTCTCTCTCTCTCACACACACACACACACACACTCACCTCTATCTCCTCTACTATAAGGGTACATGGGAGAGATATAGAATTAGGATAGAGGGTATAGACAAAGAGGGAGAAAATAAATATATTAAGAAAACCATATTTCATATAACGTGTGCACATTTTGAAGAAGTAGAGATGTTTTTATTTTAGCAAGAAATAATGCACTCACGTTATAACACGAGCGCGTTTTGTATTCCACTAAAAATGGTAAAAAAACTCAATATACTCGTGATGTCAAGGCCCATAGTCTTCATATTATCCTGGTTATGCATGTGTTCCAACAAAAAAGTAGCTTTTTGATGATGTTGTGAAGTGTGCAAGCATGCTTTTCACATTCCACCACCTTTTCCATGATCTTTCTACCACCTTTGCATGAAATAGCAGAGTTTCCATGTTGAAATACATATAATATCAATTGAATTTTGAATTCCATTGAAAACTGATATATAATTGAAGTTTGGAGGGGAACAAGCTTTTGAACAAGTCAAATTGTTGTAGAGTTTGAAGAAAGAAGAAGCTAAGGCTACATAATTGGGTTGAAGTCCTCCATTTGAAAGTCTAATTTTTTAGGTATGTGAAGTATTTGCACATTTTCTTTCATTCTATTATGGCTTGCTTTCATTTTTTTTATTTTGCATATTCCATGTTGATCATTGTTTGTTTGCCATTATAACCTTACGTTGTCAATGCACATTTTAAATTACACAATTATATACACTTTCCAATTACCATTTTAAACCTGATGCAGAGCATCTACCAGGATCCACAAATCATCAAGGGTACTTCTGACCCTAACTTAAATTGAAGAAGATCAACCAACAAACTTAGTCATTTTTTCATCAAAATCTTTCAATTTCACTTGATTTCATATTTCCACAAAACATTAGAACTTGGTTTCAAATATTTTTCAGGTTCAAAAATATATTAACCATCATAAAATTGATTTTAACATAGCATAAATATGATTAGAAACTCAGAACCATTCAATTCGTTCATGATTCACTAATTCAAGAACTCAATGCTGCAACTTACATGGAAAAATAACAACAAATCATGGAAGGTAACTACCAAAATTTATCCAGACATCCAAGAAACTATAATCAAAAAATATTATTGATTGAAATAAACCAAATACACATTCCAAATATCTCACCAAAATTCATTCTTTGAACATGCTTCCCCTAGTAGTATTCCAAACCCATGGTGCAGGGGCACCTACAACCATGTTTCCAAATCTACTTTGGTGGCAATATGTCTTAAGGTCTTTGGGTGAGTTCAAGAGTTTTTAGATGATTTTTCATAGATTTTATTAAAAATAAGGTCTAAATAGACCAATATTTCATGTATTTAGGGATTTTGTGAGTTTGGTGATCAAATGTGCAAGTATGCACTCTTGCTTCAGAAAATTGTCAATTTTGCCATATAATATTTGAAGGAAAATTATTCAAATTGTCAATGGAAGTGCAAGAAAAGAGTCTAGAAGTTGTATTAGGGATGAAATAAAGGTGTTTGAGTGGTCTTAGGTGTCTTGGACAACAAATTTGCATAATGTTGCTTATTTAGCAAAAGTTGTCAATGTTAGCAATTTTTAAGACAAATGAAGGTCTTGGTAGTTAACAGGTGGTTATAGGTTGGTTATGGAAGTGGATCAGTTGGAGAAGGGCCAAAAATTGTATTTAAAAACATGGTGTGGCCTTGTTCAAGAGGTTGGTGGAGTTTGAATAAGAAAGAAACTTGCATTTACACTATTTTTCTAAAGATCTCACTACTTTTTGTGTGTTTGCAGACCCTGTACGGGCTGTACAGGCTTAGTAATGGTGTGAAATTGATATTATTCCATAAATTAATGTTCATAATTTCATTTTTCTCCCTTTGAAGAGGTTTTCATTGAACTTTGTGCTTGGAATTCATAAATTTCTACAAATAGGGTTCTTGGACGTCAAGGGTTTGAGGCAATTTAATGTCTTAGATGGTATCCCACTTATTGTGATCTCTATGACTCGGTGGAGTGACCATGTAGGATGTAATTATGATTTTATTAGGAGTAGAGAATAACAAGTTTAAAGTTTCCTCATGAATGATGTTGGTTTAAGGGGAAATACCCTATTTTCTCATAGAAAACAATGGTGCAGACCTATGAAAGAGGGATGCAAAATTTCCAGAGGGAAGATGAGGGTTCCTTAAGCTTGGTGGGACCTATACAGAGGTGTCTAGATAGTTGGTTTGAATTGGGAAGTTCTGGAAGGTAAAGTTTAAGTAAGGAGGCCTAAAAACCCTTGTTTCCTAGGTTCTAGAGCGGGTTTTGAAATTTGTTGATGGAATGAGTACTTGAGGTCATCAAAGCTTGATAATTGTTAGTTTTGAAACCTAATACAATATTATTTTTGGTCATGGAGGCCTAGTGGTGGGTTCTTGAGGGGGGGCCTTTGTAAAATTGGCTAATTTGGGCTCTAAAATAGTGAAATTTGTCATTTTGAGGAAAGTGTCTTAAAAGAGTAATATGTAGATTTTTTTATATGTCTCATACCACTAAAATGGATATCTAGATCAATAATTTGGTTGATAGGTGTTTTGGGAGGTTTGTGAGAAAAATCCCCAAAACTGGTTTGTGAAGCCTACAAGGCAATTTAGGGTCAAAAGTGACTTTTAGAAGAGTTTGTTTGATCTTCTTTTTTTAGGTGGTTGAATTTCAAGATGATGACATCTTGAAGGTGTTGAAACTCTTTTCCTGAATCAAATTTCAATTTGGATTCATAATGAAGAGTCATGGTTGATAGGTAACCCTCTTGTCCTGTTGAGTCAATTGAAGGTTGATGTCTTGGTTGGCATATTTTAGAGAAGTTGTGTCAATTTGTATCTTGGGTTCCCACCACTCTGCATCAACCCAGTTCCAGGTGTAGACATCTAAATTTGATCACTTCCACATGATCAAAATCGTCTACTCTATTCATCTATTTCATTAATAGTGATTAAATAGTTTATTTAATCATTATTTCATTTTCTACCTAAGGTTCCTAAAGTATGTACAATTGAATAATTAAATAATTTACCTTACACCTTTTCTTCTCTAAATTAAATAAATAAGATAATTTATTTAATTTATTCATTTGACCTATTTGGATTAAAACCAATTTTAATCCCTCCTTTTCTCTCTCGTCACATTCTCCATAATCCTCATTTAATCTGGATTAAATTAATTAATCCATGATTAGGATGTGCACCACTTAATCAATATTAGTGTCACATCCTCTATAATCTCCCACTTTTATCTGATCTCTCATTAATTATTCTAATCTTATGTTTGCACAACCTTAATCAAAGTCATTAGCCACATTTAACATACCTGTTTTAGTCAACCTTTCCACTTGCCTTTCTTGG
Organism: Sequoiadendron giganteum; assembly: GCA_007115665.2. Lineage (NCBI taxonomy): Eukaryota > Viridiplantae > Streptophyta > Pinopsida > Cupressales > Cupressaceae > Sequoiadendron > Sequoiadendron giganteum. The sequence goes on from CM021105.1 coordinate 38,838,449, forward strand.
CCTTGACTCTCTTTCTCATGTGAATTTTTAATTCACATTTATCCATCCTAGGCTCCTCTCTTCCCCATGTGAATTTTTAATTCACATTTTTTTCTTCCAAGGTTTACCCTATCCCCATGCAAGTTCTAGAAGACCTGACTTGTCATTTTACATGTGCCAAGGACTTCTAGAACTTTTGACTTGTCACATCACTCACATGTGGCAAATCCCCATCTTTTTGGAAACCCTCTCTTATCCATTAGACTCTCTCAAGCATGTGAATTTTTAATTCACATGTTTTTCTCCAACCACTTTCCCATTTCCCATGGAGATTTTTGAGAAATTCTAGAATTCCTCAAATGTCTTTTTCATTCTCATTTGAGGACACGAAGTTCCTTTTTGAGGAAATCTTCTCACCCCCCAAGGTACCTACAAGGTACTTGTCCTTCCTCCACATCATGTACCTCTCTTCCACCTCATTTCCAAATCATCCCACCCTAGGCCATCTCACATTCCACATGTCAAGATGTGAGGTCTTGTGAGTCCTCAACTCACCATAGCCCTCCATCTTGACCTTGTTGGCTTAATCTCAACTGTTGAATTCTCTAGAGAATTCAAATTGTTCTATAAATACCCCCTCCTTTCTCTCATTTGAACAATCAATCTTTTGTTATCAAAACTCTTGCAAATTCTCCATTTGAGCTTGTCTTGCCTTTACCATAGTATTTTGAGTTCATCATTACGATATCTTCACTCATCTTGCATATCACTTTGCATATTTGATTTATCTTTCCATCCAAAGATCAAGGGCCAACCAAGGAAGAAGCAACACAAAAGAGGTATAATCACTTATCAATTGGTTATCTTACTTCTTTGCAATTTCTTCCTTTGGGCTAATCTTGAGGTGTACTCTTTATGTTATTTCTTTTATTGCATTAATAGTTTGTTTAGCATCTCATAATAGGAATTAACATTTTAGGGATCATACTAGGCACACAACATAGATCAGAACCAAGGGTGACTTCTTTGGACTATGTTTGACTTCCAATAAGCCTACCTAGCAAAAGGCTTCCCGATTACCCAAAATTTGCAAAGGAAGTACCTTTTAAAGGTGAGGTTTCCACTCAAACACCAACAATAGTCAATTTTAATTATGCCAAACCACCAATTTCATGATTACTCTGCCCACATAAGGTCATTACCCTACTGTCCCAAGAAACCCTCGAAAACACAAGCAAAAATAAGAGTTTTCAAGGATTTTACAACTTTTAGCATCTCCCATTCCTCTCAAGGGTCCAAAAACATTCCAATACCTCTACAAAAACTTATCAAACACTCACAATCCCATTACACTCATTAGTTTTTAGAATCACCATCATGGTTATTCACTTTCAGATAGAAATGTGCTCTGGCCAGCCTAGTACATCACTCCACCGACCAAACCCATGCTCTTCGAGACTCCTGAACAAATTTTACATGTAAATTATTATGTTACACACCAATCCACTGAGTTATAGATCAATCACAGTGGGTGGTTTGGTGAAAATCAATACATTTTAGCCTTAAACCCTTACACTGTCAAAATAGGGTAGACTTGGAGAAACAACTAAAAATCTCTTCTAAAATGGTATTAAGACACAGAAAATTATTCAAGTGAAGATAAATTCATGCATAAATTATCTCCCAAAAATTCAAGGCATCGAAACCCTGTACGAGTCCGTACACAGAGAAAGAACATAGGAAAATACAAGAAAATCACAAAAACCAGAGAATTTCTTTATTTTATATGATTCAAATCTTGAAGAGCAGCCCCCATTCAAGAATTTACATTATATTTATCTTATTCCCCTTCAAATTCAACTCCCCCAATGTATCTAACTAGTTTTTTAACTTCTTAACTAACTTATCTCTTCACAACTTTGCCAAAAAATGCAATTTTTTGCAAATATCAAGCCAAATCTCCCCCCTAAAAACCTAAAATGACCCAAAAGAACTAAATACATATTAAGAGTGGTCTCATAGACCTTATTTATGATATATTATTATCTTAGACTCAAAAAAAATAAGAACCTTACTTTTACCCATCTTCACATGCACCAAAAACCCTCCTTTTTACCCATCTTAGGTTAACTCTTGTACAAGATGGTTGTAAGTATTATTTAAATGAAGCCTTGAATGAAAAATATTTTTCAATTAACTTGAATGGATACATTTTTAAGGAACTAATATTCATCTCATTACCATGGTACAGATAAAATTATCCTCCATGCCAAAGAAAAAGACAAAGAGAAAACTAACAGACAAAGACAAAGAGGTCATTAGGTGATTAGTGAAGTGATATAAAGCATGTAAGGTTGAGAAAAACAAAAATATTTTGTATTCTTCAATATTTACAATCATTAAAGTCCCTATTTTAGTGATTTTATGAGTTTTCCAGTTGTTCATTAACTTGTACGACCTATACAGTAGTTTAAGGACTTGAATCTTGTTGTTTAAGGTAGAATAGTGAACTGTCTTTCATTTGAATCTATTTAGGAGGGTATCCATTGAGTTTATCATTAGTTTGAACTGATTTTTCTCAAATCAGTCTATAAACCAATAATGACTACTCCACCGAATTTGATAGTTTAGATAAGTGTCCAATAAGTTAGTATTAGGATGTTTGAGGTGTGTGTGTGTTTAGTTGTGCAGGGGAATTCAAGAAACAAAGGTGGAGATGATTTTTCAAGTAAAAAAAGTGGCTCCAAATGGTGTTTCAAGGAAATTTTCTCAAATGAATTCACAAAAAAATGATTGATCTAGATAGCTATTATTGAGTTACAACACATACTTCAAAATCAACAGTGACTATCTTGGAACATGTGCATCAAAAATGACCTTCGTTGTCCTCTTTAGGCTAACTAGGCCTAATTTACAAAGGAGCATACCTTTAAACATTCAAGAACCCACTTAACTTATTGGGGAAACAATTATCATGTATCCAAACCCTCATATCCGCAATTTGTCTCAAGACAAATTTACTCCACCATGCCAAACCAAAACCCTTATTTTATGCTAGTATAAGGAGGGTTTATTAAAAGTAATGGTTTCACACCTTACCAGAACATACCATAACCTTATATGTTCTTAAAATCACCTACACAAACTCAAAAGACAATCACCAAACCTTTACATAAAATATTTTATCAAACCCTAGGGTGAAACCTCATTGTTCATGCACTTTTCCATCAAAATCTACATGGGCAGGAACACAAACCCCATAAAACTTATTCCCTTTCACTTGGAAATGTATTGTTTGATCCTACAAGATTATTTACAAAGGAACATACCTTTAAAAATTCAAGAACCCCCTTAAATTGTTGGGGCAAAAATTATCATGTATCCAAACCCTCATATCCACAATTTGTCTCAAGACAAATTCACTCCACCATGCCAAACCAAAACCCTTATTTTATGCTAGTATAAGGAGGGTTTATTGAAAGGAATGGTTCCACACCTTACCAGAACATTCCATAACCTTATACCTTCTTAAAATCACCTGCAAAAACTTAAAATACAATCACCCAAACTTTACATGCAATATTTTATCAAACCCTAGGGTGAAACCTCATTGTTCATGCCCTTTTCCATCAAAATCTACAGGGGCAGCAAAAAAAACCCCATAAAACTTATTCCCTTTCACTTGGAAATGTCTTGTTTAATCCTACAAGATTTCATTGGGCCCCTCTACAAAAACCTCTCTCGGTTTTGGCTATCTCAGAGTGGTTTTCCCATGGCGGTAGATTTTCACTTGATGGAAAAAGTGTGAAATTCAAGTTGTGCAAAGTTGCAAAGTGGTGCAACTTTCACTCTGCAACTCGTGTGATCAAGTGGATTGTTCCAACATGTCTGAATAGGTATGTTTACGCTAGGCATGGTCCTATTTCACATCGAAAGACACACAATCGCTCTGAGCTATGATCCACCAGATCGATCCCTTAAGGGTCCAAAGTGCAAAATGGCTGCAAAATTTAGCATGCTATTACTCGGATACCATCACACTTAGAAAATCTTGTCTAATTGTAGAGGATCGTGTTGGGCCCCTCTACAAAAATCTCTCTCGATTTTCGCTATCTTCGAGTGGTTTTCCCATGGCGGCAGCTTTTCACTTGATGAAAAAAGCATCAAATGCAGGTAGTGCAAAGTTGCAAAGTGGTGCAACTTTCATTTTGCAACTTGTGTGACCAAGAAAGCTATTTCAACGCATCTGAATATGTATTTTTACGCTAGGAATGGTCCTCTTTTTCACCCAAACACGCAAAATCACTCTGAGCTACGTTCCATCAGATTGATCCCTTAAGGGACTAAAGTGAAAAATGTCTACAAATTTCAGCATGCTATTACTTGGATGCCATGAAACTTAGAAAATTCTCATCTAATCCAAAAGGATCGCGTTGGGCCCCTCTAAAAAAACCTCTCTAGGTTTTGTCTATCTCGGAGTGGTTTTCCCGTGGCGGCAAATTTTCACTTGATGGAAAAAGTGTCAAATTCAAGCTATGCAAAGTTGCAAAGTAGTGCAACTTTTGTTTTGCAACTCATGTGACCAAGTAGACTGTTCCAACATGTCCGAATAGGTATATTTACACTATACATGGTTTTGTTTCACACCAAAACATGCGGAATCACTCCGAGCTACGTTCCACCGAATTGATCCCTTAAGGGTCCAAAGTGCAAAATGGCTGCAAACTTCAGCATACTATTATTCGGATACCATTATGCTTAAAAAATTCTTGTCTAACCTACAAGATCGCGTTGGGCCCCTCTACAAAACCCTCTTTCAGTTTTGGCTATTTCAGAGTGGTTTTCCCGTGGCAGACGATTTTCATTTGATGGAAAAAGTGTCAAATTCAAGCTGTGCAAAGTTGCAAAGTGGTGCAACTTTCATTTTGCAATTCGTGTGACCAAACTAACTGCACCAATGCATCCCAATAGGTAGGTTTACGCTAGACATGGTCCTCTTTCGCACCCAAACACGTGGAATTGATCTAACTTGCGTTCAATTGGCTTGATCCCTTATGATTGCATGCAAAACAATGGAAAAGACAAACATACAAACGACAGTTGAGAAGTCTGAGTATTCCACACTAAAAGAGTATGATCATTGGTGCAGAGCACCTTGTTCCTCCATTTGATGAAGAAGGTCTAGTTAAGTGGTTTTAGTGATTATCTAATGGTGAATAGGTCGGTCAACAGGTTGTGGATATTTTGAGCATGCTTTGTATTGAATAAGTTCAATTAAGACCATTAGGTATGTTTTAGGGTGAGTTTTGGCTCTAGTCACCAAAAATGTGAAAATTTCAATCTTGCACTAGAAGTTGTCTTTGTAGCCTTTGAAGGAAAATTTGTGAATTTGTATATGAGTGTGAAAGAATGGAGTTTTTCTGATGTAATAAGGCTATTTGTAAGCCATTTTGTGTGGTTTTAGAGGTCATTAGATGTAGTCATTAGGTTGGAGGAGTCTAAAGTTGCAAATTTATAAGTTGCTTAAAGCAACAAATTTGAATTGCAACAGTTACTTGTTTTGAAAGTTGGTTTTTAGTTAGTTGAGGGAGTGGATCAGTTAGAGAAAGGTGTAAAACACTATGTAAATCCTTGAGAGGCTCGAATGGAGGTTGTTGATGAAATTTTGGAGAAGGTCTAATAAGAATTATTCACATTGTTCTCTATTTTTCAGATTTTGATACAAACTTGTTGATCCCGTACTTGGTACGACCTGCAACTTTCCTGTACAGTCCCAAGGCTAAAATGGATTGAAAGAGGGCTAAGTTGGCTTTCTTTTGGTGGTGTTTTGGTGCAAAACCATAAAGGAATAGGAGATTTATTATCAGTGAGTCAAGTGAATGTTGGAGTCTTAGTGGGCATATTTGAGAGAAGTTATGTCAAATCACAACTTGGTTGAGCGACTTTGCATCACCAATGGTGTTTTGGAATTCGAAGAGTGATTGAGAGTGTGTTATTTTGTTAAATAGACCTATTCAGGGGTCTAGGACAACGTTGATTCCATTTCTTATTTGTATTATAAATTATAACTTTCTTTCTCCCGAGTCCATTTCGTATACAAGAAATAATATTGCAAAAAGTTGACATATAAATATTTCGATAGTGACGCATCAAGAACATATTGGAATATTTTTATGAATCATTTCATGGAATACCAATTGAAAATGCGTTTTTTATTCTAGATAAAGCTTTTTAGCATCAATCAATTAATATTCAAGACAAACCATGAAGGACAACAATGATCAATGCTATTGCTAACCAATTAATAATTATACACGTGAATAAGTCAAGCATGTACATGTCAATAAGGCAAGAACAAGTACTCAAAAACACGTAAGCCACAAAGTATACATTCGAACACACGTAAGTGACAAAGTATACACATAAGTTGTAAAGTATACACTTGAATACACATAACTCATATCTATTGAACCATCAATTTAGAATGCAAATATGGACAACATCGATAAAAGATATTTGTATTAACCAAATAGCCATGTAGGAATACATCAATATATGTCAATATAAGTATGAAATATATGTACAAAATAGCCATATAGGCTTACAAGAATCCCATATAGGTGTACAATGTCAATTATGTCCAATACAAAATATGTACAAAACTGCCAAGTAGGCATACACCAAAGGGCTCTGGAATCAAAAGTCGTTGCTCTTCATGCTCTACAAATAAAATATTTCCCTTTTCTTTTCAATTGGATGGCGATCGGTTTTTCACTCATTTTTGTTGCACTCGAGCAGTGCTCCTGCTCCTCCTCCTAGTGCTTAGTTCATGGTGAAGTCTTAATTGTTACAATAAGAAGTAAAGACATGAATACATAGAAATTACATTATAAAAAATGATATATTTGACAAAATAATCACTTACTGCCATCTCATGATCACTCTTGATGAGGGATATATTCTCACGCCCATGCCCAAGCGTGCTCAAGCCCTGTATAAACCATACAAATAGAAATTAAACTACGTGAATCAATAATGGTTTGATTTTTCAGTAACTAACATCTATAACAACAAATGTAAATTGAAATTTACTAATTTGCCTCATACCTCCCCTATTAGAGCCATCGAGGATTGTATAGAAGATGTCACACCAATCTCCATTTCCCTCGTCAGATTCGAAGGTGTTTCAACTTGCAACATCTAAAATTAAAACAACAAATTATTCAATGTAATCAACGATGTGCATATAAACTACACAAATCTATTAAGTACAATTCATTAGTTAAACTTTTTATTCTATTACCTTCATGTAGGTTTGAGTAAATCCACTACCATTGGGAAGTGTTCCATCAAAACCTCCAATATTAGTCTGTTCAACATCCAAAATCACAAATTAAATTACCATTCGTAAAACAATTCTATTAACATTCAATAAATTTATAATTGTTTACTAGTTACATACCCCAACGATAGGTGTACTGCATAAATAAGTAGATGGGGGGCCGGTGTATCCAGTGTCAACACTGTGACCCTGCAATTTGATTAAAATCATAAAACATTTTTAGTTAATCTTGCATTTCAAAATCAAAATTTAATAAATTAAATTCAATGAGCATGGACTAACTTTTACCTAACTATCAATACCATATGCCTCATGAAAAATGTCAGATTCCCTCTCCATCTTCATAGCTACAGACAAATCCTATGTAGCAGTCTCTTGAGTGTCGGTGGGGTCATATGAACAAGTAGCCCCGCAAGATTGACACACGTGTTCTAAGGACACCACTTGAAGACTCCCTTGGATGGTGTTGTAGAATAGGGCTATTATGATGGATGACACTCTAGGTCAAAGTGTTGATCACTTGCAATGTCTCTACGTTAGCACTTTCCTTCACAATGGAAGGCATAACAACGTGCTCACAAGGTGGCCTAGTGAGATCTCATCTACCTTGTCGCGTAGGATCCAGCTGTGCACTGGGTCTATCCTGAGTTGACCCCCACCTCTCCCTTGGAAATCCATCATATCAAAATAATTTGGGATTTTGTTCAATATGAACTCACTATATAGTTTCCTAAGGAAATATTGTAGGACCTCACAATTGTTGCACGGTGGGTAATCAAAGACCATGTACCACCTATCATAAAACTGGTCCCTAATTTGTTGGTGGTGGCACCGATGGATAGAAAACCTCTTCGCATTGAGGGTAAGATTTTGATTTTTGCATGGGTGGATGAATAATGAGCACAAATCACCTTTTGTAATTTTTAAATCCTTTACATCTTTGTATGATAGTTTATTTGCATAATAATCCCTAGCTACCTGCCATCTATCTTGCCATCCAGTTATTTTTTTACTAATTGAATCTAAATTTTTTAACATATCTCTCAATGAATTTGCTAGGGTCATTCTTTCTGTAATTGAACCATTTGGATCACTCAACCTACTGATCAAATCCTCAATTTTCTTTTTGTTGTTCTCAATTTCACTTATTAAATTTTGTTGAGTGTCAAGAGGGGGTTGAGTGATTGGTGGAGGAGGTCGTTGTTATGGTTGATTTTCATCTTGAGGATTTGGTTGGTCTTCCTATTGAGGATCTTGAGGGTTTGTAGGTTGATTTGCATCTCCTAAAAATTCAAACAAATATATATCAAATTCAACCTAAAACTAACTAATTCAAAACAAAAACCACCAAATCCTTACCTCTCACACCTCCTCCTCATTGTGGCACAATTGTTGTGACAAAATAACAATTTTTGGTGAATAAATTTTCTGAATTGCTCCTCCTATATTGCAAGTGCTGAATATGGGGGTTTTGGCCGTGACTAGAAGAAAAAAATAGTCAAAATAAGAATGATAGGTTTTTTTTTTTTTTGCTTTCAACAAGCAATAACACTAGTGCGTTATAACATGGTTGCGTTATGAATTTTCAAAAGTTTTTTTGAAAGGTGTCCACGAAATGGCTAGCCATTTCCATGCACCCGCCCATTAAAATGATGGTATGTTGCATACTTGATGAAGTTGAAATGATTATGATATTCATTCTATTGAATGTTGCGAAATTGGTGCTCTTGTTCTCTCTTAAGTCTTATATGAAGATCAAAGTAGTGAGAAGATTGTAGACACTCATCGCTTCTTGGAATACCATTAGGATCCTATGCAGATGTATCCATGATCAAGTTCAATGATGTGTGATGCAGGTTACCCTATTTCCATAAATATATAGTTGTACCTAAACCCTACAATGAAATAACCAGTTCTAAAATTCTCATCATTGAGTGAAGTAGTTGTGATGCCAAGGCCTATAAAATTGTTGAAGGGGATCTCAAATTGTAACTAGTTATCTCAAAATATGAGGAATGGTTCCATTCTATCTATGGCAAGTAAAGATTGGTGAAGGAATTTTCGCTAGTTGTCACAAAATTTGTTGCATTGGAGGTTGGAATATTTTTAGTTTGTCAAATATAGCTTTCGACATCTTGTAATAAGATTTCTAATAACTCTATCCCAGTAGAAAGATGCACAAACCTCTTTACTTCTATTTGTTGCATATCATAATTGTTTTGTAAGGCATATTCTCAGAAAGCATGCAAAAGAATAATTAGTTAGTTGATGGAATGGTAAAATATGACAATGGCAATAGATCCAACTCAGTCTAGTCAATTATTTCCCAATTCTAGTTGAAAATGCTTTATTAATCCATCACAGTTTAATCCAAACAACTTTTATAGAGCAGGACAACTCTCCGGAGTATCTAAATGACATACACCAACAAACCAATTCAAACCAGTGAAGGCTAAAACCGTAGATTAGTATTGTTAAATTCAATCATGTGGGTCCTCCAAAATTTTCACATAGGGAGAGATGATGGGTTTATGGGGGAAGCCTTAAATTCAATCATAGGATGAAGAAATGTCTAAATATTATGATAGGTTTGTGTGTCATTTTAATCTTATGAATAGGGAGTTATAGAGGAGAATTTGATTCTAGTGAACGAACAAATTATCTTAAAGTTTTTGGAGACACTGCTTTATCATATTTAGACATAAAAAGGAAAAGGTGAAGAGATATCTACTACAATTGATTTTGGATAATTCTCAAGCATCGTATCATTTTCATGGTTTTAGAGTGTGACTCGAATTTGACTCAGTATTTGTGGGATTGCATATAGTTAAATACATCAATATTAATTCTTCATCAGTGTTAGAAAAGCTAACTACCCACATCTATTCCATCTAACTTCAAAAATAACATTTTAGTTGACTAAGTCTATTTGAAATTAATTAATCTATATATTTAGGTAAAATATTTTATTTCTTTACAATATAAGCTATACCTTTTGTTCAATTGAAATTTTTATTATTATTTTTGCACTTTTTTGTATATTAATATAATACAAATATACTCAATCTTAATTTAAAATTAAAAAAACATTATTTATTTTAAATCTTGTTAGATTGAAAAATTTAGTTCTTATTGCTCCCTTTGCATAGATTGAGAAAATATTATTTAATACCTTTTTACAGAACATGACAAGAGTGAGGTTATGTTGGTTCAAAACACATATTTCATTTCCATAGATTGTGAGAACTGTCTATTCTATTTGGGTGCGAGCAATTGCATGAGTATAGTTGGTGAAATTGAGGCCGAGAGGTAGAGAAATTATAAAGGCTGCAGAACACCAATGGGGTGGCCAAAAAGAGGACAGAGTCATTGTCTTGTGTGTGTCTGCATAAGAATATGGAACTTTGGAAACTCTTTGAAGAGGTGGGTATGACTTCTTTTTCATGGCAATGAAAGGTTTTAACGACGACCTAAACTCCAAGCTCTTCAATTAGTGGTGGGAGGATAGGGTTAAAATTAGTAGCATCAGTTTTGATGTCAACCCAAAGTTAATTGCTAAAGTTATAGGATTAGAGTGTCGTGGCTTGAAAGTAGCTAAGTTTAGTAATGGAAACTATCAATGCTTCATTGATAGCTTTCTAGAAGGGATGAGAAGCTACAAAGATGCCATAATGGTTATGACTATGGGAAAATTCTAGCTCCATCTGGCTTGGTGAGTGTCCACATTATGAAGTACTTTAATTTAGAAGGTAGATACACAACTTTGCATGGCTACCGTTTCCCATTCTTAAACCATATTAGGATAAATGAGAGAATTAACATCCCCTATTTTCTTCTCTCATCATTGAAACAATGCAAAGCCAAATGTACCTCTCCCACTCTTCATCACTGACTTATTCAAAGGATCTATAATCATGTCTTTGCTCTCACTCTATTGCCTAGCCCTATGAATGTTGACGAACCCCTTTATATTGAACCCCTAAATAACCAACCCCGTTTGCTCCAACATAACCCTAGCACAAGTAAGATGCCAAAATTGACCAAAATTTTGTCTAATCCTTAGTCAAGGGATAATCCCCCTTCTAGTGTTGCTTTGCATGACCGTTCTATGGAAAAATCCCAATCTACCCCTCCCTCTCAATCCAAGAAAACCCATGCTAAACCTTCAACCCCACAATTCCCTATTATTAGAGATGAACATTCTGGTTCACCCTCTAAAGGAAAGAAAATTATAGGTAATTCTTCTAGTTCCAAACGTAAAGGACCAAATTAAGATGAGTTGAAAACTACTAAGAAGTTAGTTCCATTGAAATCCCTGATGAAGGGGAGGAATGTCATCTGGAAGACTCTAGCAGTGGAAAGAGAGAAAGAAGATCTGAGAGACCGTCTGGCCAAAATGCCAAGGGAAAAATGTTGTCCTTTGAAGAAAAAGAAGATGGGTCTTTAGATGAAGAATTTATCCCCATGTAGGAGGAACCCTTAGACCTAAGTCAAAAATAATTGGAAGTGGTTTTAGGGGAGGACCCAGGTGATGAATCAACTAGTAGTGAAGAAGAGGAAGATGAGAGTTGTCAAGAGAAGGAAGAGGTGATGGACTCTGAGGAAGATGAAGAAGAATCTAAAAAAACAAATAAAGAACAAGATGAAGGAAAGTAATGGTTAGCTCTAAGAATGAGGGGGAAATGGATAATAGTTCCCTTTAGCAATAAAAGCTCTAAATCAACTATTTGTAGGAAAATGTTGATAGGCTGGATAATCCCTTTAATAGATTGATTTCCATTACTCATGGAATAATGAATAGATCAATTTTTGGGACAGTGGCTAGATTGTCTAAGGTTAGGAAAAGGAAAATAAGAATGGAATCATCCCAAGAAGTAGACATGCTAATCGAGGATAATGTTGGAGAAGGAAATTCAACCTTTGGAGTAACGAACTAGACCTGGTAAACAAGGAATGGGACATGATAAATTGCTAGAAGGATTAGTTTGTTTCTATTGTTTCTTAGTTTTGGGGCTTGCATACTTTTGTAGAATAGTCCGGATAACTGAGAGGGGGGTGAATCAGTTATTATAAAAAAAAATTATTAACCTTAATTAATACAGATCAAACACAAATCAATCAGATAGCAATTAAACAAATATGAACATGAAATCACTTAACAACACCATGCACAAGGAACACCAAAATTTACATGGAAACCCAAGATGGGAAAAACCATGAAGAATTCTAATTATCAATTATAAAACATCAGTTAAGGTGATTTTTACAAAGGCTCATTACCAAAATGCTCACCATCAATGAGCTCACTACCCGACTATTACAGCCAAAGATAAAAAGGCTCACTACCAAAAAATAAATGCTCACTGCCTATAAAAAATGGCTCACTACCAGCAAAATGATGAAAGGGAATCCATCACTCAAATAACTATCACCAATAGTCACACCAAAAGAAACTCATAGTTTGTTTTCTCTGGTATACTTTTGTACAATGTCTGGATTTTAGATTCACATTCACCACACTTGATTTAACTGAATTTAATCAACCTTTACTTATACCATTCCATGCCTTCATAATCTTCCCAAGTTAGCCAAACATAATTCCATTTCATGCTTCCATAAACTCCTAAGTCAGCTGAACACAATTTGAATTAGGTCACCACAAAACATTCCTGCGGTGGAAGGGAATGAAATGTGGATCACACATAACCTCGTCACTCAAATCAACACACTACATATTAACCATGATATTCGAAACCAAGGAGTGGGATATACACATTACAATGGAAGCAATATTATGTGACACGCTAACCACTTTCCAAATTGGTTTAGACCCATAAGAGTGTATCTCATTATGTTGCAAAATAAATGGGACCAAGAGAAGCATGAATAAAGATAGATCATCATAGCACAACATCCGGAGCACGCCAATCCAGATCACCAAAGCATCAAAACAATCAATCAAGATATGTTGGCATCAATGACAACCATTAATGAAAACAATCAATAGCATCACATTCCAACAATATCCCCCTTTTTCATTGATGGAAAAATTCATCAACGACAAACCAAAAAACTCAACATTAGCATCAACATCATCAAGGAACCTCTTTTCTTCTCCCCATTTGATATCAAAGACAAAGGGAAAAAACTCCCCCTGAAAAACTTACTCCTCTCCCCCTATGAGGAAGCCACCAAGAATTGATCCAGATAAGAGTGATCATATAATACCCTGGACCAATGCACACCCTAGTGCACATTATTGTAGACTCTGAGGGGGTAGAACCCCTAACTTCTTCCAGAGATACTCAAAAGTATCTTTGTTCAACGGTTTTGTGAAAATATCTGCAATTTGCGCTTTTGTAGATACATATTCAAGTCTTACCTCATTCTACAATACCTTCTCTCTCAAGAAGATATATCTGATAGATGGGTAAGTGCACCAATCTGTGACACAATTTTGGCTCTTAAAGATGCCACTTTTTTTTTTTTTCTGAAATCAGGAAAATCTGATTTGCATGAGAAAATGAAGATAGTTACACTCAAAATTTCAAGATGCGACAAGAACAAAAGTTGAAGTGCTTCGAGTCTAGTTTCCAAGCTACTAATGTTTTTTGAAATTAATGAAAATTAAGGGTCTCAAAAAGGGGGGGCCCAAAACAAGTCCTGTTTTTATCAAAAAAAATAGCATAGCGCATGAGGGCTCCCCCCTTTTTGGTTAACTTTTTTTTAGAATTTCAAAAATCCAAATGGTGAGAAATTAGCTAACACCATGTAGTTTATCCTCCTTCTTTCGGATATTTTTTTTAATGAATATATAATATTTTATGAATTTTTAAAGTGGACACATCCTGAAAAGATGAAATTTGAGCGTGCTCCTCCCCAAAGTTTTTGCAAACTAATAAAAAATTGACTTTTTTTTTCATCGTGTAGAATGGAGTCTAGTTTCAAAAAACGTAATTTGTTTCACATTCCGATGAACGTGTAAAAATCTATCCTAAACCTAGCACATATTGGTTTTTTACCAAAAACGAACGCATTTACAATAGAAGACATGGATCAAAACCTTAACTAAATCAAAATGAAAAAAGAATTATATATTTAGATAGCCGAGATAGAGGTTAATGCTATCATGGTTTTTTATAAAATTGCATTGAAATATGTGCAAATGAGTTAGGGAGCACAAACAAAAATATGAGAAAATTTGGCAAATCCTATTAATTAACACGTCCAAATCAGGTTGTTCTACTTTAATTTATATTTCATGTATATATAGGCAGGATGTTTCAGAGTGGTTTCAGATCTCTAAGAGTTATAATGCAAATTCTGGTTTTTGGAAGATCTTAAAAATTTTAGATTTAGTCAAATTTTAGTAATCAGCATGTCAAATTTCAGTAATCAGGAGGTCAAATTTTAGTACTCAGGAGGTCAAATTTCATCTTTCTCTCTCTATCTCACTCATTTTCATCTCTTATTCTCTAGACCTCTCTCTCTCTCACTATCTCCATCCCTTTATCTAACAATATCTTCCTTGAGCTCAAGAACTATGTCTCTACATGTCCATCTCTCTCTCTTTCCCTCTCTAATATCTATCTCCCTCCCTCTTTCCCTCTCTACAGTTTTCTATCTCTCATCCCTCTCCTTTTATCTCTGTATATATCTGTCTACTCTCTATAACTACCTATCCCTCCCTCCCTCCCTCTCCTCTCTTTCTCTCTCTCTTTGCTTCCCTCTTTCTCTCCTCCCCTCTCTACTCTCTATCTTGTCATTCTCTCTCTCCTTCCCTCTCTAGTTCTCTCTATCTCACTTTTTTCTCCTTCCCTCCCTCCCTCTCTAATTTTCTCTACCTCCCTCTCTCTCTCCTTCCCTTTCTACTTCTCTCTATCTCACCTCTCTTTCTCCCCCTCTCTCTTTCTCTCTCTTCCTTTCACCCACATTTTCTCTCTACTTCTTTCTATCTAACCTATCCCTCTATACATATTTCTCTCTCCCCCCTCCTTCCATCTCAATCTCTCCACCTTCCTTCTTATCTCTCTAATTTTAAGCTCCATCACACATATCTATCACCTATCTCACTTCTCTCTTTCCCCTTCCCTCTCTACTCTCTTTCTCTCTATCTCACCCCTCTCTCCCTACCTATTCCTCCCTCTCTACTATCTTTCTCTCTCTCTTTGCTTCCGTTGCTCTCTCCTCCCCTCTCTACTCTCTATCTTGTCATTCTCTCTCTCCTTCCCTCTCTAGTTCTCTCTATCTCACTTCTCTCTCCTTCCCTCCCTCCCTCTCTAATTTTCTCTATCTCCCTCTCTCTCTCCTTCCCTTTCTACTTCTCTTCATCTCACCTCTCTTTCTCCCCCTCTCTCTCTCCCTCTCTCTTCCTTTCACCCACCTTTTCTCTCTACTTCTCTCTATCTAACCTATCCCTCTATAAATCTCTCTCTCTCCCCCCTCCTTCCATCTCAATCTCTCCACCTTCCTCCTTATCTCTCTAATTTTAAGCTCCATCACACATCTCTATCACCTATCTCACTTCTCTCTTTCCCCTTCCCTCTCTACTCTCTTTCTCTCTATCTCACCCCCTCTCCCTACCTATTCCTCCCTCCTCTCTCTTATCTCTCTCACCTCTCTCTCTCCATCACTACCTCTTCCTCCCTCTCTCCTTCCCTCTATACTTCTCTTTATCTCCTCCTCCCTCTATCTACCTAGACCTCTCTCTATTTTTTTGTCACCTCTCTCTCCATCCCTACCTCTCCCTATGTCTCTCCTTTCATATCTACTTCTCTCTACCTAGTTGTCCCTCTATACCTATTTCTCTCTCCCTCCTTGCCTCCTCTCTCTCAATATCTCCACCTTCTTTCCCTCTCTAATTCTCTCTCTATCACCTCTCTCTATCTCTCTCCTCCCTCTCTACTCTCTCTATCTCTCCCTCCCTCCCCCTCTTTCTATCTCTCCTCTCTCCCTCCCCTCTTTCTATATCTCTTTGCCCTCTCTCTACCTATATCTCTCTCCTTCTATCTATCTCAACTATCCATCTTTACCTATCCCTCCCTCCTCTCTCTCTTCCACCAAAATTCACTCTACATCTCTCTATCTAGCCTACCCCTATATACCTCTTTTTCTCTCCCTCTCTCTTTCCCTCTCTCAATCTATCTACCTTCCTCATTATGCCTCTAATTATCTCTATCACCTCTCTCTCTCCCCCTCCCCTCTTTACTTTCTTTCTCTCTATGTCACCTCTCTCTCCACAATTTCCCTCCCTCCCTCCTCTCTCTCTATCTCACTTATCTCTCCCTCCCTACCTCTTATTCCCTCTCTCCTCCATTCTCTACTTCCCTTTATCTCCCCCTCCCTCTCCTTACCTACCTCTCTCTCTCTATTTCACTCTCTCACCTCTCTCTAAATCCTTATCTCTCCCTCGATCCCTACCTCTCCATCCATCTCTCCTTCCCTCTCCACTTCTCTATATCTCCCTTTACTCTCTCTACCTACCTCTCTCTCTGTCCATCCCTACCTCTCCCTCGAACTCTCCTTACCTCTCTACTTATCTCTACCTACATATCCCTCTTAACCTCATTCGCTCTCTCTCCCTCTCTCCATCCTTCCCTCTCTCAATCTATCCACCTTCCTTCTTCTCTCTCTAACTTCTCCCTCCCTTCCCCTCTATCCTTCCCTCTCTACTCTATCTCTATCTCAACTATCTCTACCTACATATATATAATTCCCTCATCTCTCTCTCTCTCTCTCTCTCTCTCTCTCT
>CM021105.1:38855620-38909237 GCA_007115665.2 Sequoiadendron giganteum
AGGGTTTAAGGATTGAGGGTTGAGGGGTTGAGGGATTAAGAGGATATGGGGGTTGAGGGATTAGGGTTTAAGGGTTGAGGGTTGAGGGATTAGGAGGGTATGGGGTTTGAGGGATTAGGGTTTAAGGGTTGAGGGTTGAGGGATTAAGAGGGTATGGGGGTTGATGGATTAAGAGGGTATGGGGGTTGATGGATTTAGGTTTAAGGGTTGAGGGTTGAGGGATTAAGAGGGTATAGGGGTTGAGGGATTAGGGGTTGAGGGTTGAGGGATGAGGGATTAAGAGGATATGGGGGTTGAGGTATTAGGGTTTAAGGGTTGAGGGTTGAGGGATTAAGAGGGTATGGAGGTTGAGGGATTAGGGTTTAATGGTTGAGGGTTGAGGCGTTGAGGGATTAAGAGGGTATGGGGGTTGAGGGATTAGGGTTTAAGGGTTAAGGGTTGAGGGTTCAGTGTTGAGGGTTGAGGGATTAAGAGGGTATAGGGGTTGAGGGATTAGGGTTTAAAGGTTTAGGGTTAAGGATTAAAGGTTGACAGGGTATAGGGGTTGAAGGATTAGACCTCACTTATCTCACAATCCCTCTCTATCAGGCCTCACTTACCTCCCATCCTACTTTATTTAGTCTCTCCTTCCCACCCCCTCTCTCCCACTTTGACTCCCTATCCTTCTCTCAGGTGTCTCCCTCCCAACCTCTCTCTCTTAGGTTTCTCCCTTCAATGCCCTATCCCTCCCCTCTCTCTCTCTCCAACTCCCTCTCTCTCTCACCCCCTCTATCTCTCTCCCACTTTGTGTCTCTCCCTCTCTCCGAAGTCTCTCCTTTTTAGAGGAACCCATTTGGTGAGCACCAAATGGGTTTTACCTTGAAACGGTAAAAATAAGGGTTGACCCCGTGATTCAAGCCCACATTCTCCTGTGTTTATTTGGTTCAACACTTTATCCAAGTCAGAAACGCCTTTTTTTCTACAGTTGACTTCATATTGTACCAATCTATGCTTAATCCATCACCTTTTTACCACCAATCTGCATGGTAGACAATGTAGAAGAAGATATTTTGAAGTTTCTACATCACTTTACATTATCTGAGGTAATATATTCATTTTGGTAAATTGAAATGTTTGTATTTAGTATATTTGTTTATTTTTGACAATATAAACTAAAAATCCTTAATGATTTTATTAATCATAACAATTGGACTTAGAATTCAACATTGAATTAGATGGGATTTGCATAAAAAAGTTCAATTTTTAGATTTGCATAAAAAAGTTCAATTTTTTATGATTTTGAAGAACAAAAAAAATAAAAACATGACATTTACTTAACATAAATCTACTTATGAATTCTATTTGCATTGCTTATAGTATTCCATTTCCAGCATGGCTAGTGGAATTCACTATATTTCATTCTTTTTTCAACTAATTTGGAATTTTTTTATTTTCATCTAATTTGGAAAACCTCATTGCCAAAGAAATAGTGAATAATTATAAGATATAGCATCACAAACCCTTCTTTGAATCCATATTCTTCATGACTTTGTTGACAATCAAAAAATTGGTTTTGAGAAAAATAAACACAAGAGTCTCTAGTTTTCATTTAGGTGGCAACAATTTATACCCTAGGTTTTTTATTCTCATTGATTTGCTGTATTGAATGGTTTCCACCCCTCTCTGCATCATTTTGTTTGTAAAATGCATTACTTACTTTTGTTCTATGTGTGTTTGTGGACATGTAGCATTCAAGGTCATGCCGAGGAAACTATTAAAGCCTCTAACACTAGAAGAACGTGTAGTTAAAAATGCAAGGAGAAGAGAATAAAAAAATGTAGCTTGTGAAGCAAAGGAATTGCAGCCCATACAACCACAAATTCCCATGCAATCTAAGAGAGATTTCAAATTGGAAAAACAAAGGGCATGAATGAGGAAAGTTCATAGAAGGAAAGGAATGGATACAGAAGTTGGGGGCACATCATCAACCATAGGTGAAGCTCAATGCACATCTCCAGTTGAAGAAACATTGATAACAACATGTGGTTTTCCAAGTACATCTGAAATCACATCTCCAATTGAAGACACACCATCAAAAACTATGTTTTGAAATTCCATCAGCAAACACATCTCTATTTGAAGGAACTCCACAAACGACATCTCAATTTGGAGGTACAACATTGTTTACATGTAAATCTCAAGGTATGTCATCAATTGTACCTCCAATTAAAGTTACATGATCTATCCCCGATGTTGTTGACCTTCCCAATATTGACACAAATTTAGATTTGAGAACTCCTCCTAGAGTTTTGCATAGAAAACCTATATTTTTGATTGATATTGATTCCAATGTTTTGAAATGGATGCCTAATAATATTCCAAAATGTACATGTCAAAGATATGTAGAAAGGATATGGAGTTTGTTTTTTGCGAAGCTAAGTGAGGGTGGAAGATGCCAAATATTTGTTGAAATGATGAGGTAACTCAAATTTAGGCCCACCATGAAGGCTCTTGGGCTAAGAATTTTGAATGACTCAAGTGAAAATTCCCATGTAAAGAACTTGGCGAGTGCATACGGGAGCATGGGTTCCACCTCACACATGAAGGATAGTTGTGCCACACGATGTGTGATGACAACAACACTATTAAGCAGTCAAACAAGGAACAAGGTGAACCTTACAAAGGCAAGTAAGTCTTTGAAAATAAGTAGATCATCTCTAATGAGAGCCAAAGGAAGGCTTGAAAGAGTGGAGGATCCAAATAGCAACGAGTTATGGGAATTTTCGGGTAGAGTGCCACGAAAAGACACAAGAATTGCTCAAGGCTTGAGATCTTTAATTGTGAATTATTGGAAGGATAACACAAGGAACTCTCCTAATCAAAGAGATGTTGTAAGAAGGAGAATTGGTAGTAAAAACCATGAGCCACATCCAATGCATTATTTGGATACCACTCAAACCCAATTTTTTGCTAATTTTGTACAAAAGTTTCCTGAAATTAAAATATGTCAAAGGTATTTTGAAATGCTAAAGAATTTTTATATCAAAATAAATCACACATGCACTACTTTTTGTTGTAGGGTTCATATTGAGTTTTCTAACCATTATGATATTTATCGACGTATATGTGTAGATATGCATACTGACAATGTTTTGCAGGAATGTAACATAATGCCTCCACCTAAATCGTCAAGGAAATTTTTGTCTTCCATTTTATGTGAAAGAGAGGATGGTCAAATAATTGTACATCAAAATTCAAGAATGCTAGAATGTTTTACTAGTTGAGCAGGATGCATAGGATTAGTGTTGTTCAACATATGTGGAACTTCTAAGAGGCCGGGCATGGAAAGGGGGAGCATGATGGAGCAGGTGCATGTATCAAAAGAGCCCTAGCATGAGAAGAGTTAAAGTACACAAATAGTGTAAAGTTGACAGATGCAAGATCAATTGTCTAGTGGTGCAATGGTTCAATGGGTCTAGGTAGTGAAGGTAATTCTTTAGTTCATAGATTTTTCATTTAGTAGATGATACTAACATTGAAAAATATGAGGATTGTTGTACAGTAACAGGATCGAGTGAGCTACACTCTTTTAGAAGCTCCAATGTAGGTACATGGACTATCCTTACAAGGAAGATGGCATGCTTTTGTTATGCATGTACACTTCAATCATGGAATGATTGTGAGTCAACAGAGTGGGTTGACAAATGGTCTGTAAGAAGTCTAACCCCACTTGACACTTATCAGCTCTCGACGGCTCTACAAATCATGAAGATGCAATCATCCATTGAATTTGATCATGTATCAGAACTACTAGAACCAAGTAATATATCTTACTTACAAGTTTTATTATGTTGCTCAGTAAATAAATCTAACAAGATGAACATATCAATGCAGGGCACGTTTATGCGGTGATTGCAGATGAAGACAATGAAGAGGGTACAAATTATTACCTATTTCATTGTATCGAGGCCAAAAATAAATTGGAGTCTTCAGTTATAGACAGAGAAAACATAGAATATCCTACAGGTTCGGTGGTTGTTACTGGAACATGGCTTCGAAGGTATCCAGTTAAGAATGTTGCAGTTTGGTTGTTTGAGGACTTCAACATGCATAAGAAATTCCTTCACTATTCAAACCTTGTCGTCGCCACCAACGTTCATTTGATCAAATATAAGGGTAGACCTACGAACAAGAACTTGTGGAAAGTGCGTGAGTCTTACCACGAGGCAATACTCAAAACAATAAAGACTAGAGAAAACCCAAATGGTTCATTGGATTGATTTGTAAGTATGCACATTGAATTTGTAAAGCCATGTTATTAATCACTCTTTTGGACCAACACCTTGCAATAAGGATTTTTCATGATTATTGTTTGATGTCATATGTATTTACGACTGTCATTGATCCTTTTCTGATTGTGACTATAGGTAATACTGACTTTTTTCAAAGTATATAAGAAAAGAACATCGATTGCTAGTGCAAGTGTTCAATGGTATGAGAAACATCAGTTGTTGGTGCATTTTCTGGTTGTCAATCTTCTCTTTCTTTTCCATCTCCTAGATTTATCGTATTCTTATATGCTACACGTTTTATGTTAAGCCTCTCAATGATATATTTGAAATTTATATGTAGGGTCATCGAGAGATGATAAATTAGAAAAGGGGTACATCACCATTGTAGGAACTTCAATAGACCTCCTTATCTAGCATGCATGAAGGTGATAGTAGGTCTCGTCAACTATATGACTGACATTATTTAGTTATTGCTCTTTTAATGATTTTTATGTGAGTCTATGTCTAAGATTGAGAGGCTTTTGCAGGTTTTTTGTGTATCAAATTCCTATTATACTACACAACCACGAAGAGGCTACTACCCATGTGTTTCATAGGGAGCAGGGGATGTACATGTTTTGAACCATTTTGGAATGCAAATAGTTGGGTTAGCTGAGGTGGAATGGAAAAACGAAATTGGGCAGCAACTCCTTTTGTCCTTTTCTCAAGTATAATATATTTCATGATTTGTGTTGTAAATGGGAGGATTATTTCTCTACATGTATTGCTACAAGTATTGACAAA
The DNA here is from genome assembly GCA_007115665.2 of Sequoiadendron giganteum. Taxonomy (NCBI): domain Eukaryota; kingdom Viridiplantae; phylum Streptophyta; class Pinopsida; order Cupressales; family Cupressaceae; genus Sequoiadendron; species Sequoiadendron giganteum. The sequence goes on from CM021105.1 coordinate 38,860,675, forward strand.
TGGGAAGATTTTCAAGATGTTCTACCATCACTATTGTAATATTTTTCATTGACTTACTGTATTTTTTGAAGACTCCACATTCATAAGGACCTATTACTGCATACACAACCATAGCTCTAGGATTCTTGAGACACCGACTGACATAGACTTGACAGTCATAGGACATTGACTGTGGTGAGTGAATTTGATTGTCAAGCACTTTATAATCATACACTAGCTATACTTAACAACTGATCCCTACTCATTTCTAATCTGTCCTTTTCATTTGCACATTGCTATGTACAATGACCCTTCACAGTTTCCTTGTGTTCATATATTCATGATGCTTGTCTTAATGAATAACCTTCCTTTAAATCTATTGTCCTTTGATGAAATGATGATTGTCTTCATACCTCACTTCCCTTGAAACTATCAATTGATTGTACATTTTTTTGTTTCCTATCCAATTCTAGCTCTCCTAAATTGGATCTTTTCAATAACCTCATAATAAGGAAGTGACCGACCTCAAAGAGGTTATAGAGGAAGACATCTCCAAATTGCTGTACCAATATGAGAAAAAGAAAGTAACCCTACCAATAGATAAATTTGGTAAGGGTTTCCAAGTCATTAAGAACATGGGGGATTCACATGACATGGTAGCCTTGGTCTACATCAACAAGGAATAAGATAACCCATTTTTTTAGAGAAATGACAAAAAATATCAAGGGCTTGGGTATGGTTCATTATACATTACTCCTAACATCGAGAGTACCCCTAAAATCATATTGCTTAGGATTGACAAGGTAGGGGCAGTGTATGCCTCAGAGAATTTAATGCAACCTATGTCACCTCTAACATACCTTAGGGTATGACATTCAACAAAACAACTATTATGGTTCAACCGACTCGATCCCTTAAGGGTGCAAAGTGCAAAAGGGCAACAATATTTGATAAGGTATTACTTTTAAACTATGGTGATTAAAAAATCTGTCTGAACCTATGAGATCACGTTGGGCCCCTCTACAATAACCTCTCTTGGTTATTTCTATCTCAGAGGCATTTTCCTGTGGTGGCGATTTTTTACTCGAGGAAAGAGTTGTCAAATGCAAGTAGTTGAAAGTTGGAAAGTGGTGCGAATTTCGTTCTGTAGCTCGTGTGACCAAAAAGACTATTCCAACGTGTCTAGGTGGGTAATTTTATGCTGGGCATGGTCCTCTTTTTCACCTAAACATGCGGAATCGCTCCGAGCTACGTTCAACTGGATGGATCCCTTAAGGGTCCAAAGTGCAAAATGGCTGCAAAATTCAGCCTGCTATTATTCGGACACCGTGAGGCTCAGAAAATTATTGTCTAATCCTACAAGATCATGTTGGGACCATCTACAATAACCTCTCTTAGTTTTCACTATCTAGAAGGCATTCTCCTGTGTTGGCGAATTTTCACTCGGGGAAAAAGTTGTCAAATGCAAGTAGTTGAAAATTGCAAAGTGGTGCAAATTTCATTTTGTAGCTCGTGTGACCAAACGAACTATTCCAATGCATCTGGGTGGGTACGTTTACGGTACATATGGTCCTCTTTTGCACCCAAACACGCAAAATCACTCTAAGCTACATTCAACCAGATCGATCCCTTAAGCATCCAAAGTGCAAAATGGTTGTGAAATTCAGCATGCTATTACTCAGATACCATGATGCTTAGTAACCTCTCATCTAATCTTATAAGCTCTAGTTGGGCCCATCTACAATAACCTCTCTCGTTTTTTGCTATCTCGAAGGCATTTTCCTATGTTGGCGAATTTTCACTTGAGGAAAAAGTTGTCAAATGCAAGTAGTTGAAAGTTGCAAAGTGGTGCAACTTTCATTTTGCAGCTCGTGTGACCAAACGGACTGTTCCAACACATCCGGGTGGGTACATTTATGCTAGGTATGGTCCTCTTTCGCACCCAAACATGTAGAATCGCTCCGAGCTACATTCAACCAGATCGATTAAGAGTCCAAAGTGCAAAATGGCTGCAAACTTCAGCATTCTATTACTTGAACACCGTGACACTCAAAAAAATCTCGTTTGATCCTATGGGATTATGTTGGGCCCCTCTACAATAAACTTGCTCTATTTTTTCTATCTCAGAGTCTTTTTCTTATGGTGGCGAATTTTCACTCGAGGAAAAAGTTGTCAAATACAAGTAGTTGAAAGTTGCAAAGTGGTGCAACTTTCGTTCTGCAACTTGTGTGACCAAAAAAATTATTCCAATGTGTCCAATTGGGTACGTTTACACTAGGAATGGTCCTCTTTCACACCTAAATACACGGAATCGCTCTGAGCTATGTTCAACCGGATCAATCCCTTAAGGGTCCAAAGTGCAAAATGGCTGCAAAATTCAGCATGCTATTACTCAGACACCGTGATGCTTAGAAACTTCTCATCTGATCCTATAATATCAAATTGGGCCCATCTACAATAACCTCTATTGGTTTTTTCTATCTCGAAGGAATTTTCCTGTGCTGGCGAATTTTCACTCGGGGAAAAGTTGTCAAATGCAAGTAGTTGAAAGTTGCAAGGTGGTGCAACTTTTGTTTTGCAGCTCGTGTGATCAAATGGATTGTTCCAATGCATCCGAATAGGTATTTTTATGCTAGGAATGGTCCTCTTTTGCACCCAAACATGCGGAATTGCTTCAAGCTACGTTCAACTGGATCGATCCCTTAAGGGTCCAAAGTGCAAAATGGCTACGAACTTTAGCATGCTATTACTCGAACATCGTGATGGTTATAAAATTCTGGTCTAAATCTATGGGATCATGTTGGGCCCCTCTGCAATAACCTTTCTCGTTTTTTGCTATCTCGGAGGATTTTTCCTATGGTGGCGAATTTTCACTTGAGGAAAAAGTTATCAAATGCAAGTAGTTGAGACATATTTTCAAACAATTCACTGCCTTGTCTATGGCTTGTCATGGCATTTCATCACCATGAGACCACTTTTCTTTGAGGCATTTTTTCAAAAATTTCAATGGCTTGTCTATGCTATTGCTTACTATTATGCTTTCATAGATTTTTTCCAAGCATCCATAGCTTGATCGAAAGCATCTGTTTTAGGCTTTTAGCCATAGCAAGAAGGCAATGAAATATTTGATAAAATGCTTTGGTAGACATATATGAAAAATGTTGTAGAATAGACAAGGGAATGAACTATTTTTAAAAATGCCTCAAAGAAATGTGGTCTCATGGAATGCCATGACAAGCTAAAGCAATTGGCAGATGCTCCTAGTTATTAGTTATGCAATGTGAAGTAATTGCATAAATTCTTAGGTTGACTTTGTAAAAAGCTATATTGTAATTGAAATTTTGTCATCTATCAACATCTAGTTATTCATTATGCAATGTGAAGTGATTCTTTGAGTTTGAAAGATGTGCAATGCATGAATATAAACTACAAAAATCTATTTTCTACGTTTCATTAGTTAAACTCTTTATTTTATTTTCTCTCTATATATCTATGCTATGGAGATACCTTTCGATTTCAAAAAAGATAGTTTTTATCTCTTGTTATACATTTTTTTACATTTTTTATCTCTTGTTATAAAAAGGAGCAGATATACAATGTTAAAGAAGAGTGAAAGCACAACTAAATTTATCATTTCAAAGCAATTTTTTTGATGCATTTTTTCAAATAGTTCACTGCCTTGTCTATGCTATCACTTACTATTATGCTTTTGATATATTTTTCGAAGCATCCATAGCTTGTTCAAAATCACTTGTTTTAGGCTTTTAGCTATAGCAAAAAAGCAGTGAACTGTTTGAGAAGATGCTTTGGTAGACATGTATGAAAAATGTGGTAACATAGACAAGGCAAGGAACTATTTGAAAAAATATCTCAAAGAAATTTGGTCTCATAGAATGTCATGATAAGAAAATGCAATTGGCAGCTGCTCTTAGTTATTAGTTATGCAATGTGAAGAAATTGCATAACTGCTTAGGTTGACTTTGTTCAAACTATATTGTAATTAAATTTTCGGCATCTATCAACATCTACTTATTAGTTATGCAAAGTGAAGTAATGCTTTGAATTTGAAAGATGTGCAATGCAATGTAATCAACGACATGAATATAAACTACAAAAATCTATTTTTTACAATTCATTAGTTAAAATATTTATTGTATTTTCTCTCTATATTTCTATATGTTATGTAAATACCTTGCAATTGTATTTAAAAGGCTTAATAGGTCAGTTAGGTGGTATTTGCAAAATCAAGTTGTGAATGAATGGTAATTAAGAGAAAAATTGGCAAATTCCCATCTTAGAAGTCTAACAAAGGGTGGTTATGGTGGTTGATCGACTCAAGGGGTAGTTGGAAGGTGGTATCAAGATAGATTTTTGTAATACCCCGATTTGAGGGTTGATTTTGTTCAGTTTCTAATAAGAAAATATACTTGAAAACGTTGATCACTGGTTTTCTTTGTTTTCCTAAATTTTCTTTGCCTTGCACAGGCCCATAAAAATCTATCGTGACTTGAGGCTTTGGATACTTGATTGCATATGTGTTTAATCTCTTTGCATCTGTTCTGAAGGTTTAAATCCACCGTTGGTGTGTGTGGGATCAAAAAAACTTGGTTACTTCTTTGTTTTCTGTGTTAGGGGTTTTGAGGGAAACACCATGACACATTATCCAATCCACCTACTGTTTCAGACCTTTTTGCTTTGTGGATTGGCCTGTACCATGATTATTTTGGTGTATGAATACTTTGGAGGTCAAGAGAATGAATAAACTCAGTGGGGTGTGAAGTTCTAATGTTGTTCAGGGGTGTTTCCACCATGAAAGTAAGGAACTCAAGTACCGAATCTGAGAAATACTGAAAGGAATGGGATTGTGAGTGTCTTTTAAGTTAGGGTAGAGGTATTGTGGGGTGTTTGTACCTTTGGAAGGATTGGGGGAGGTTTGGAGTTATGATTTTATTTAAAACCCTTATTTTTGAGAAGGTTTAGGACGATTTATGAGTAGAGGAATAGAACAAGTTCTTGGGGCTCTTAAAATAGGAGAATCTTGAGTTTGGTGAGCATCCCTAAGACTGTTTCAAGTTTCCTTGGTTTGGAGGTGAGTTTGTGAGGGGGTTCCTTTGGAAATTAGGCCTAATTATGAAGCCTAGAGTGAGGGAGGTGTATTGAAATTTCATGTTGGTACAAAAGAGTTACTATTGGTTTTGGCATATGTTGTGTAAACCTAAAAAGGGTATCTTAATCCACCTTTAAATGGTCAGGTGTTTTGGAAAGGTTGGGAGAAATTAGGCTTGGACTGGGTTTTGAGTTTGGTGTAGGAGCACCTACCCCACATCATCAGTTTTTTTTTATTTGAATACATCAATAGGGAAATGTTATGTCTTTAGGTTTATTTTGTCTAAAAATCTTTGAGAGATCAAGAATAATGCAAATAAAGGGTGTTTTGTGTCTTAGAATTCAATTATAAATCATATAAGTTGTAAAATGCTGACAAAGCAACTTTAACACAAACAAATGTAATTAAGGGACCAAATAATCCAAAGGTTGGTTATGGGCATTGGTGAGAAGATGGTTGTTGGAAAATGATTTAAAAATCCTTACCAAGGCTCGAATGAGAGAGTGGAAGAATTTTTGTAACAATTTTACACAATAAACACCACAGTTTTGAGCAATTTTCTAGAAAAATATTGTTTTCTTGATCTTTTTGAGTGTTGTACAGGCACATATAGGTTCTTCATGGTCTAATAATTTCCTCGGATGTGTCTATATGTTTTATAATTCATTTATTTTTTATTTGGTGTCTTAACTCTTTGTATGTAGAGAGAACCAACACAAATAGTGACTGTCCGAGTGTTGCTGAATCAAGGGTTTGAGGGGAAATTTGTGATGTAACAATCAATCCACCTATTGTTTGCTACTATATCTAGGTGGATTGATTTAAAAAATTTTATAATAAGTGTTTCAACTCATTTTTTAATAAGGATTGATAATTATGTGGTGTTTTTGTGACTGTTCTAAGACTGAACAAGGGTTTTCCAACATGGAAGTGAGGAACCAAAGAGAGGTTTTTAAGAATTAATGCTTGTAAGGGTTATGTGAGGGTCTGATGAGTTTGTGCAGATGTATTTTGAGGTTTCTGGGGCTTTGGAAGTGTTGAGAGAGGTCTGGAGTTGTATGTTTCTTTAAAACCCTTAATTTTATGAAGGTTTAGGAGGGTTTCTTGGGTTTTGTGAGTTAGAGGCTTTGTAGACACAAACTAATGACAAAATTTGAGGTTTGGAACCATGACCTAATACTATCCAAGGCATTTGGATAGATAAATAAAGTTGGAAGGGTGGTCCCTTTGGAAAAAAAGGGCTAATTGTGAAGCCAAAATTGAAGTAGGTGTGTTGAAAGTCTATGTCGGTCCAAAAGAGAGACCACTGATTCTTTGGTATGTTGTGTAGCCTTGAAAAGGGTATGTCAATCCATCTTGTAATTTTCTAGTGTTTTGGAAAGGTTGGGAGAAATCTGGCTAAAATTGAGTTTTGAGTACTACAAGAATAACCAGTCACAAATGTGAGTTTTGGAAACCTTGATGAATCTGACTTAGGGATTGTTCTCAATTGATTCAATTGTCAATGTATGAATTTTTATGGTTTTTTAGGGCCTTGGTGGAGTCTTGTTGTTCATTTGCAAGGTTGAGGAATTGAGACCCTTGAGGGTGGGTTGATGCCTATTAGGCTAAATCATTATGAAGAAGAGTTCTTGATTGAGAATTGACATTTCCATTGTTGTGAGTCTTCTCCACCTTGGCTCTACATCAGAGTGCTACAAGGGTGGATTGTTGGGTAAGGTGTTGAATGAAGATTTTGGTTTGATGGGGCTTTGAGGTTGTGTAGATTGCTCAAAATAGGTTGTATTGATCTTGTTAGGAGCCCCTTGAAGGTAGATTGTCAGACTGATTGGGTTTGAGCCTCCTTGCCTTTGCATTGGTGAGGCACAAGTAATTGAAGAATTTCAAAGGATACAAACCACCACGAATGGAGCTTATTTATACAATACACTTTAGATGGGGCTTATTGAGCATTCAACAGTAATTAATTAAGTATTATATGTAAACAAAATCCATGCCTACAACATTCAAGCATACAACTTACACGATACACATGATAAAATCATTCAAGAATGGCAGTAGAAAAATAAATTTTTTTAATCAAAAATCCGAAAGGCTATACAATGATATATATTGACAAAAGTATATAAATATATCCAAAAAACCCATATATGCTTAGTACAAAGGAGCCATTTGGACATAAAATATCACGTATATATATCTATAGTACAAAACATATGTTCCAAAATGCCACATAGGCATACAACAAACAAAACTAATACATAGTCATTTCCATCTAGGGTAAGGAAATAGATCCTATGCTGCCTTCGAAATTCGGCTAGATGGAGTGACTGTTGCTTGTCTTGTCTTTCAAACATGCCTGCTACTCCTCCTCTCTTCACTTTGGACCTTCAACTGATATAATTAAAAATAAAGATGTTAAAACATAGAAATTGAATTATGGAATGGAATATAACAAAATATAATCACTTACCGCATACATATAGTCATCATGCACATTTAAAGCATCACCATGTCCACGATCTAGAGTGACAACCACTTGTATCAACCATGAAGATAGAAATTAAACTACATAAAATTATCGTGAAAATTTTCTATAATAGACCATAAAAGGGAAAATATAATGTCAAATCGACTAATCTATTCCATACCTCTCTCAATGGATCAGAACTAGCTATTGTTGCAGCAACTCCATGTTCCATCGTGCCACCAACATCACCAGGGCTATCTCTTGTCAACAAATGCAAATGAAACAATATCTTAGGTATCATGTTGATATAGGACAACATAATGTGACACGATCAAGGAATACTTGAATGCAATGTTTGTGTTTCTCATCAATTTTTTAGATTTGTATATACGCAAAATTATGAAAACTAGCTAACATAGATCTACAACCCTATTAATTAATAAAGGCTACCTGAGTGTACGTTGTTTGAGGATATGAATTATGAGGTGTGGAGGAAGAAGGTGCACCGGTAAACTGTTTGAAATCCGAAGGATGTTATGAGACAAACATTCAAATATAACATTCAATTGTTCAAATGCAATAGTAATATCTTTAATACTAGTTGCATTCCTGTGGAATCATTGTCGAGAATGTATAAGGGTCTGTAGGAATAGACTATCCCGCATGAACAGTGTGACCCTGAAATTTCATCATATCAAAATTCTACTGATTTAGTTATTCTTAAATAACAAAATATATTTTAATAAACAACATTAAAATAACTTGCTAAATTTTACCTAAGTTTCAATGCCGAATGTATCATTCATAATATCATCTATGAAAGCCATTGCCTCTACAACTGACATAAGTTGTGTAGCTGCATCACAAGCACCCTGATAATCATATGTGCAAACAACACCACAAGCGCCATAATGGTGGGGTGGAGCTCGGGGCCTACATGTCTCCTCCACACAAAGCTCTACTAGAGGACTCACAAACCGTAAAATGTTCTAGGTGAGTGAGCCAATCGAATTCATCGTGTCCACCTCTACACTTTCCTTAACAATGGAAGGAACAATGACATGCTCCACCATCAGTTTGCCCAAGGCTCTCGGTGCCAACTATGGATTACGTCATGCAATAGGTCTATCATGTGTAGAGCCCCCACCTCCACCCTGAAATTCTAAGATGTCCAAATACTTTTGCATTTTATTGAGGAAAAACTCACAATAGAGTTTCCTCAAAAAGTATTGCGGCACCTCATGGTTATTGCATGGAGGTTGGTCAAATACCATCCACCACTGCTCCCAAAATTTGTTTCTAATTAAATCATGGTGGCACCAATGGATGGGGAACCTCCTGTATGCATGGGACAAATTTTCATTGGTTTTTGGGTCTTTAAATAGGGTACACAACTCGGCTTTGCTAATTTTTAGTTTTTTGACATCTGCATATGACAAACCATTAGCATAAAATTGCCTCATCTCAACTCTCTTAGTTGACCAAAAATTCATTTTCTCGCTCATTTCTCCTACATGAGTTAAAATTGACTTCAATGATTCAACAATTGCTCTCCTATAAGGATGGGTTTTGGCATGTTCGGTTAATCTTGCAATTGATTGTTGAATGTCTCTTTTATTGTTTTCAATTTGATTTTGAATATTTTCTTGTGCTCCTTGAGGATGCCTATGAATTGATGGAGGGGTTTCAATTTTTTCTTGTATAGGAGGCTCTTGATGAGGGGGTGATTGTGAATTCTCAATGTTTTGAGGTGGAGATTCATTCCCTAAGAATTAGAACAAAGTTTTAGTATAAAAATATATTTAAAGTTGCATTCCAAATCAAATTTGAAATAAATAGAATAAAAATACACCTCTTTGCAATCTTCAACCTCTCCGACGTGTTGGCGGCATCCTCATGGAAAATGGCTAGCTAAAGATGCAAAGAATGGAAGAGATTTGGCGAGCGTGAGTTGCAGACCTGAAATCTTCCTTCTCAAGCCGCAAGTTGAAGAGAAAATGAGGGTTCCAAACCGACTTTTGCATTTTATGTCTAGAAAGACATTTTGCATGCGTGAAATGGTTTTTAGTCATTTGGTGTGTGCCAAAGGCCTTATTTCAGGGTTTTTTTATCGTTTTTCAATTTGGCACCTACATTGTGTCACAGATTGGTGCACATACCCAGATATATGCTTTGTTCTAGAGTGTTGTACCGAATTCTTGGAAATATTTATTGTGTTGGTATTATCACATATAATTGAGATCAATTCATCAAATGATATGCCAATGTCCTTCAATCGTTTGTTTCATCCACAATACCTGAGTGCAGCATGAGGATGTTGCAATGTATTCAACTTCAGCAGTAGATAAAGATACAAAATCTTGTTTCTTGCTTGACTAAGCAACCAACTAGGAGCCAAGGAAATAAGATCCACCACTTGTGCTTTGTCTGTTATCAACACATATGACCCAATCAACATCAGTATAGGTTGTCAAAGTGAAATATGATTCCTTTGGATACCATAAACTGATATCTTTTGTGCCCTTTAAATATCTAAAGATCCTTTTTACGACAACCACACGTGATTCCTTTGGTTCTTTCTTCAAAATCTAACTGCTAAACAAACTGCATACATAATGTCTAGTCTAGCAGTAGTAAAATATAACAACCCTCCAATCATTGACCTATACTTACTTTCATTAGTAAAATGTAACAATAGGTGTACAAACTGGTTTGGAGTTCTCCAACCCAAACTTCTTCAATAATTATTTGGTATACTTGGACTAGGAAATGAAAATTCCTTTGTTGTTCTGATTTACTTGCAATCCAAGAAAAAAAGTCATCTCATCTATCATAGAAATCTCAAATTCTTTATGCATTTCATCTATAAATTTTCTATACATATCACCATTTCCTCCAAAAATTATGTTATCAACATAAACCACGACAATCAATATTTGATTAGAGTGAATTTTGTAGTATAAATTACTATCTGCAAATCCCTTCTGAAATCCTTGTCAAATTAAGTACTTGTCTAATCTACCATACCAGGCTCTAGGAGCTCGCTTCAATCAACAAACATCATCCAGGTCACTTCTAGACTTAAATCCCTTTGGCTGCTCAATGTGGACTTCTTGCTTCAGTTTTCCATTCAAGAATGTAGATTTTACATCCATTTGATAGACTTTGAAATCCTTAAAATCTGAAAAAGTTAAGAATATCTGGAAACCACATGAATATAACCATCCTCTATCAATGAAACAAAAATTCCAATGAACCCTCACTACATAGAAGTAGAAACCAAGAGTCCATCCATGACACCAACAATCACTATAGAAGATCATTCACCATCAAATGGTGAATCCATATTACTACCAAGAACTCCCACTAAACTGTGATACTGAGTCACACATGACATCATGAATACCATCCTCTCCATGAAGATCATCCAGGTCTACACACACAACTTCAATGTCAATAAAATAACAAGAAAAACCAAAATCTCCAATCTAAAAATATACCTACAACCACCAAACCATCATAAACAATAATGGATCCACATCATTGCCAAATTCTCCCATTGAACCATGATACCGAGCAATCCCATGACATCATGATGCACACAACCAACACAACATCACTGTCATAAGCTCACACCAAACCTGTGAATCCAAGCTCTCAATGACAACATGATAACACAATAGTAGAAACTCCCACTATAGCCAAAAAACCTTCAAAATTTTAAGAGAAAGGTGTCCCAAACCCTACCCAACCATTAGCTCTGATACCAAATGTTTGAAATTGAAGGTAAATTTATAGCTTAAAACTTGTAAAACTATGTGACTGTAGATATAATTAAGTATTGTTTGTCACAATTCTTTGTGTATGATTAATCTATTTAGATCAATTCTTTGTGTATGATTGTTCTGTTTAGATCAATTTTACCAACTGTAGAAAGAGACAAAAGATTGTAGAAGAATGATACATAAGATAGAAGTGGCACAACATATACGTGGAGAAACCCTTTCAGGAAAAAACTCCACCAGAATCAATAGTGCTTGTATTATTTAACCTTAGAACAAGATTACAATAATATTGTATCAATCCTTGATTGATATGCTTCTTTGCCTTCAACAATCCTTCTTCACAACTTGCAATAAACTCACATAGAACTCTCATACACTTTCTGTAATAAATAGACAATTATGAGCATGTAAACTCATAAGAGTTGTACAAATACAAGAGCATAAAGCTCCTCTCAAAAAACTATGCCTAGATTTGGCAAGTAGAGTTCCACCATGTAATTTGAAGTCAAACCAAAGTCTTCCTTAATTTAGGCACCCCAAACTGAACACTTAACTGAACTCTGGTCAAAAAGATATCTTGGAAGCTTCACCTCAAAGTTGGCACCCAAGAATGGGCCCACTTAATTGAGCCTTGTAAATATCTTCTCATGCAAAAGATGTTAACTGAAAGATGCCAACTTGGGCACCCAAGGTGGACCCAAGTCAATCTTAGCTAACTGAAACATATCTCTCCACCAATTCATGCAAATAACATGCATGATTGATCATCCCCACTTAACCGAAAGTGTCCACCTATTATTTGTCATGCAACTGAAGTCATTAGTCATGCAACTCAAGTCAACTAATATGCACCTCAATTCAACTAGCATGCAACTCAAAATAACTACATGTAGCTCAAGTCAACTAGCATGCAACTCAATTCAACTAGCATGCAACTCAAAATAACTACATGCAACTGAAGATAATTGAACCATAAATGAAGTGAACTAAACTAAACTAATACTGAACCGATACTAAACTGATAGTGCCACTCCACTCATGTAAATATCAATCCCTATTTTGGAGGATCTAAACATGCATTACTAAAGTGTCATCAATCCTCCAAATAGTTAACTGAAGCAAGGTGGGTTCCACCTTCCATGTGGGTGCCCCATGTGCTTCTATTATTTAGGAACTCATCTTGGACATCCCCACATGTTCCTATTATTTAGGAGCAATTACAAATGTCAATTTACATGTTCATTTCATTCAAATTTAATCTCTTTCTAATCCTAGTATTGGGGAACACTTTCTAAGGACTTAGGAGATACATGAAATATGTTTAGGATTTCAATTAAATGGAATCCTAGTCCCAACATATCTGAATCACTTCCATCTGGGCAACAGGGGTATACATCTCTTCAAAATCAATACCTTCAATTTGAGTGTAACCTTTGCAAATGAATCTTGCCTTGTTTCTCATTACCTTTGCATTTTCATCTAGCTTGTTTTGGAATACCCACTTTGTTCCAATTAAATTTTTGTCTGCCAGTTTGGGCACAAGTTCCCAAGTCTGATTTTTCTCTATCTGATCAAGCTCTTCTTTTATTTCCTTCACCTAATTCTGATCATTGCATGCTTCTCCCATAGTCTTTGGCTCAATTTCTAAGACTAAACACAATAATACTTATTCTTGAGTTGTGTTGCTTCTTGTGATGATTCCTGTATTTTTATCTCCAATAATTTGATTTTCTAAATGGTTTCTTTGTACATACCTTAGATTTTTGGTTTATTTTTCTAGAGCCTCCTTTATCTCTTCCTCTTCTTTATTATCCTTTTCTTCATTATCATCTGAGTTATCTGATTCATATTCAATATGCGTGTCAAGATTTCTGTAAACATCTTCATCTACCTTCACATTCACACTTTCAACTATCTTGTTCAACCTCTTGTTATAACACTGATGCACCTTGCTTCTTATAGAGTAACCCACAAATATACCTTCATCAGCTCTATTGTCAAACTTTCCAAGATTGTCCTCATCTCTTCAGATGTAGCATTTGCTTCCAAATTTTTTGAAGTACTTTACTGTGGGAGCCCTTCCATGCCATAGCTCATATGATGTCTTTCCATATTTCTTTCGAAATAATACTCTATTAAGAGTGTATACTATTGTGTGTATCTCTTCTCTCTAGTAGACTTGTGGTAAACCTGGTTCACTTATCATTGTTCTAGCTACTTATTGAACTATCTCGTTCATTCTTTCCACTACACCATTCTGTTGTGGTGTTCTAGGGGCAGATAACTATCTTTTAATGTCGTGTTTCTCACAAAAATTTTTGAATTCATCATAAGTAAACTCTCATCCTTTATCAGAGCTCAAAAACTTGATTTTCTTGTCAACTTCATTCTCAACTCTTGCCTTGAAAATATTGAGCTTTTCTAAAGCCTCTGATTTTTGTCTTAAAAATGCAACCCAGGTTAATCTAGAATAATCATCTCCTAGCAAAATGAAATATTTCTCACCTTGCAAGCTTCTTTTTGTGGTTGGACCACATAGGTCATTATATACAAGGTACAACAAATCGGTAGAGGATTCTTCTTTTCTTCAGAATGTTTTGTTGGTCTGCTTTCCTTCTTGACATCCTTTGCGAATAGTGTTGTGTGGTTTGGTCAGTCTTGGCAATTATCTTACTGCTCTTGTTTAACTTATCCTTACCAAATTGTTCGAAGTTGATATGACATCCTTTGGTACCAGAGCCAACTGTCATTGATCTGAGAAAATAAGCATCTCTTTGTAGCTCCTTCTAGTTGATACATATTCCCACTTGTTCTTTTTCCTGCTACAATAACAGTTTCAGAACTAATCCAGATTTCACAACCATCATCCTGAAATACAACATTATAGCCATTGTTGCACATCTGTCCAACACTCAAAAGATTATGATATAAACCCTTCATAAAGTAAACATTGTCAGTGTCATGTTTTGAATTAAAGGTAATAGAACCAATTCCAACAATCTGTGTTGTTTTACTATCTCCAAATCTAACAAAACCTCCATCATATTTCTCAAGCTTCACAAAATCACTTTTTTCACCATTCATGTGATTCCAACATCCACTATCAATCAACCATTCATCTCTATTTATTTTGACAAATAATGTAGCTTCAGTGTTATCATTAGATTCTAGAAAAATATTAGAGATATCAAATCTAGGTTCATCCTTTTCTACCAAAAACAAACAATCTTCATGATCTGATTCATCATCTAAAATGTTGGCATTCTCATTAACATAATAGGCCTTCTTATTGATCTTTTTAAAAAAATTCCTTGTTCTTTTCTCTGGACACTTATTTGCTAAATGACCAATCTTTCCACATATAAAGCATTTAAGAGGTAGCATACCTTTGTATTTGTCAGTACCTTTCTTCAGTCTTCTTGTGAAGTTTGCTTCCAAATCATCTAAACTTTCACTATCTGGATCGTCTTCTATTTTTGTGGCTTTGAAGGCTGTTTCAGATTTCTCCTTTTCTTTTCCAAAATTTTCTCATCTCAAATACAATCAAGGTGACAAATATTTTCTCTCTGGTGAATTTCTTCGGATCATAAACTTCCTCAATAGCTGAGATCTTGTCATTGTAGCTCTCTGGTATGGTCATCAAAATATTCTCCATAAAATATTCATCTATCAAAGTGCCTCCTTGATTTTTGACTTCATTTATTGCACTGTCAACTCTCTAAAAATAGCTTGCTATATCCTCACCTTATATCCTCAAGTTTTCATATCTACGCTTAGCTATCAAATTCTTTGGGAATTTGACTCTATCATTTTCTTCTTAGATTTCTTTCAACTTTTCTCAAACATCATAAGCAGTTTCCAATGAAATAAATTTTATTAAATTAGTCTTAGAAAAAGCACTAAATATTGCATACCTTTCCTTCTCATTCTCTTCATAGGCTGAAATCTCATCTGCACTAGAAGGACCATTTTCCAGTTTAGCATATTTTGTCTCAACAGCTTTCCAAGTTTTGTACCCTAGAGAAATCAAGTAACCTCTCATCTGCACTTTCTAGAAACTATAGTTAGATGCATCAAACATCAGAATTGTCAGTTTGTGCACCATCGTATCTACCCCAAGTAGTTAATCTCTTCTTTGAGGAACCAAAGCTTTGATACCAATTGTAGAACAATTTAGACAACTGAGAAGGGGAGTGAATCAGTTATTGTAAAAAAAAATTCTTAACCTTAATTAATCCAAAGCAAACACAAATCAATCAGATATAAATTAAACAGGTATGAACATGAAAGCACTTAACAACACCATGCACAAGGAACACCAAAATTTACGTGGAAACCCAAGATGGGAAAAACCATAGAGAATGCTAATTCTCAATTATAAAACAATGGTTAAGGTGTTTTTTACAAAGGCTCACTGCCAGTGGGCTCACTACCTAGCTATTACAACCAAAGATAAAAAGGCTCACTACCAAAAAACAAAGGATCAATGCTAGAGAAAGGAAGGTTCACTACCTACATAAAATGACTCACTACCAGAAGAATGATGAAAGGGAATCCACCATTGAAATAAATGTCACCAATAGTCACACTAGAAGAAACTCATAGTCTACTATCTATGGTATAATTTCACACAATGTTTGCATTTTAGATTTGCATTCACCACAGTTTCTTTCATCGAAAATAATCAAATTTTACTTATACCATTTCAAGCCTTCATAATCTTCCCAAGTCGGCCAAACACAATTCCATTTCATGCTTCCATAAACTCCTAAGTTGGCTGAACACAATTTGAATTAGGTCACCTCAAAAACATTCCCATGGTGGAAGGGATTGAAACATGGACCACACATGATCTCCTCGCTCAAATCAACACGCTACATATTAACCATGTTATCTGGAACCAAGGAGTAGGATATACACATTACAATGCAAGGAATGTTCTAGGATAGGCTAACCACTTTCAAGATCAGTCCACAACCATAAGAGTGTATCTCATTATGTTGCAAATTGAATGGGATGAAGACAAGAATGTCCAAAGATAGATCATCAAAACACAACATCTGAAGCATGCCAATCCGGATCACCAAAGCATCAAAACAATCAACCAAGATATGTTGAAATTAATGACAACAATCAACAACATCACATTCCAACAACCTACTCCTTGTATGGCCTATGTGCCTTCTAGTTTAGTGTTGTTTCTTATTTTTTGGTATTTATCTTTGGACTATTTCCTATTTCCTTTATTGATTCTCTTTGGGTGGCCTATTGGCCTATTAATTTTGTAAACTACTAGTTAGCGGCCTATTTTGTTTTTGTTTTGTTTGGGTTTTGAAATTTTGGCCATGATGCCTACTTCTTGATGGTACTTTGTATGGGATTAGGACACTAACCCTGCTCTTTTAATAGAAAAATTGACAAAAGTGATAATTATCTAAAGTGATTATTGTTAATTTACCTTTTTTATTTTTAAATTGATTAAAGTTTTATGTCATTTTCAACATCCTCCATAAATTATATATAGTAAAAATATATATAATAAAAATAACCTTATATCAAAGGGCATGTATTTTTTAATATAATAACTATAAATTATATGGAGAATAAATGCATTTCTAAGCTTTATGATTAGAGAATGAGTGATGTTAAATGAATATTCTAAACTTCAATTGTCTTCGGCTTAAATTATAAAATCTATATCAATAAAGGGGTAAGTGCACCAAGTTGTGACAAAAAATGGCTCTTAAAATGCCACTTTTTTTTTTTCTTTATGAAATCAACAAAGTCTGATATTCATGAGAAAATGAAGATAGTTACGCTCAAAATTTGAAGATGCAACAAGAACAAGAGTTGAAGTTCTCTGAGGCTACTTTCTAAGCTACTAATTCTTTTGAAAATAATAAAGATAAAGGGTTTCAAAAATGGGGGCCATCAAAAGTGGTTTTGTTATTATAAAAAAAATAGCATAGCATCTCTTGTAGCCTCCTTTTTTCATTTACTTTTTTTTTAAATTTCAAAAATTCAAACAATGAGAAATTAGCTAACACCATGTAGTTTATACCAATTCTTTCAGATGCCTTTTTAATGAATATATAATATTTTACTAATTTTTGAAGTGGACACATCCTTAAAAGCTAAAATTTGAGTGTGCTCCCCTCTAATTTTTTTGAAAACTAATCAAAAATCAAATTTTATTTTTTCATTATGTGTAGATTGGAGTCTAGTTTATAAAAATGTAATTTGTTTTAAAATTTGATTAATGAGTAAAAATCTATACTAAAACTAGCACAAGTTGGCGTTTGACAAAAAATGAAGGCACTAACAAGAGAAGTTATGGATGAAAACCTGAACATAATCAAAATGTTAAAAAATATATATGGTTATATAGGTAAGAGAGAGCTTAACATCATCATATTTTTTTATAAACTTGCATTGAAATATGTGCAAACCTAATGGTTAGCACGACCAAAAATGTGTGAAAATTTGTTACCCTTTTAGAATATCACATCCTTGGCATGAAATGGTCGTCCAACCCTTTGGGTTGGATGCCAAAGGGATAATCCAATCCTTTGGGTTGGTATTTTCTAATGCAACACATTTGGCGAGTGCTAAATGAATTTCATCATTTGGTGAGTGCCAAATTTGGTGCTATCCAAATGAAGTGCTCCATTTGGCTAGCACTAAATTTGGCACTTGCCAAATGAGAAGCATGAATTTTTGCAATGTATTTTTGTGAGCTCTTTCTTTTTTTCTTTCATTGCTAGTGAAACTATATACATGAAACAAACATTTAAGTATAAGTTGACATTTACATATGAACATTTACTTTATTATACTTTAAGTTATATTTCATGTATATAGTTTCAAGATTTTTGAGAGTGGTTTTGGATCTTTTGGAGTTATAATGCAAATTAGATAATTTTTGGAAGATCTTATAATTTTTTAGATAGTTAAATTTTAGTAATTAGCATGTCAAATTTTAGTAATCATGAGGTCAAATTTCAGTAATCAACAAGTTGTATCATATTTCTCTCTCTCTATCTCATTCATTTTCATCTCTTATGCTCTAGACCTCTCTCTCTCACTATCTCCATCCCTTTATTTGACTCTCTCTCCCATGAGATCAAGAACTAACTCTCTACATGCCCATCTCTCTCTCCTTCACTCTCAAATCTTTATCTCCTTCCCTCCCTCCCTCCCTCCCTTTCTATATTTCTCTATCTCTCCTCCCTCTCCTTATATCTCTACATATCTCTCTACTCTCTATCCCTACCTCTCCCCCTGTCTCTCTCTCTCCCTATCCTTCTCTCTCTACTCTATATCTTGTCATTTTCTCTCTCTACTCTCTTTCTATCTCTCTCACCTCTCTCTCTCTCTCTCTCTCTCTCTCTCCCTACCTATCCCTCCCTCCTCTCTCACCTCTCTATCACATCTCTCTCCCTCCCTCCCTACCTCTTCCTCCCTCTCTCCTTCCCTCTATAATTCACTTTATCTCCCCCATCCCGCTCTATACCTACCTCTCTTTGTTTCTCTCTCACCTCTCTCTCTCTCCATCCCTACTTCTCCCTTTATCTCTCCTTCCCTCTTTATTTCTCTCTACCTACCTATCCCTCTATACTTGTTTCTCTCTCCCTCCCCACCTCTCCCTCCATCTTTTCTTCCCTCTCTACTTATATCTATCTCCCCTCCCTTTGTTACACCCTAATCATGTATTTACTATTTACTATTACTATATAGGGTAATTATTGCATGTGCGAATGTAATTAGAATTCTGAATGAGGATAAATTGTGCTTGCACTTTGTTATCATTGAATTATGAATGAATGTTATTTCATTTAATGAAATGTGATGAAATGCATATATGTGAAATGGATGGTTAATGAATTGGATAGTCTAACTATGAGAAATATTGTGAAGACATATTTTTTTGAACAACTAACTGCTATGGGAATTTTTTAGTTGGCCGCAGGTACATATTCAATCCTCCAAGTGGAGGGAAAGTATTACTAAGGAGAAGATCTTGGTTGGGTAGCCAGTAATGTAGCCTAACTGAGATTATACACACACTCATTGTAGAATGGTCAAGTCAAGTTGTTATGTTGGGAATTGGTAAGTCATCCTTAGTATGAGTGTTTGCATTAGTAAGAGTCATGATTACTATTGAATGCATGCTTGGATGATGTTTATTTTTTTTAGAGCTTATGAGTTCTTCCTTATGTTACTATGCTTGAATTGATGAGGTGAACACACATGGAATGTATGTATATGTATACATATGCATGTCGACGATATACCATACACATGAAGGAACACGTATATGAGGGTACATAGGTAGATGTACCTATGCACACTTATGAATGAGTTGCTTCTGAGCATGTTGTTATCAAACCAAAAGACATGTATGTGTATATGTATAAATATATCACATGAATGTTCCCTATCAATAAGATAGTAATTGTGTATGTTCTTGATTGTGCAATCAAATGTGTATATAATATTGAGATATATATTTATATATATATATATGTATATATCCATATGTATACATGTATCAGTATATACGTGTTTTTGACAAACTGAAATGTCCATATGGATATATCAGTATATGTATACATACGTATACATGTACATAGAGGAATATATATATATATATATACAATCAATATGGTTATTATTATTATGTGAATTTTAACTCATTTGCATTCATTTGTATATTGAATGTATACATACTTGATTGACATGGGATACATATATATATATATATATTAGTATAAATATACATATACATATATGTATATATGTATATATATATATATGATATAGCATTGATGTTATTTATTGGAATATATATATGTATATGCATATGTACATATATATATATATATATGAAACTTTGAGGCTGATTTATGCATATGAACGTGGGCCAATTTGTATATGAGATATACAAAGTATTTAAATTCTAAATAATACATATGTTAACATTGTACAAAGGTCAAACCATATGCAAGTATTGTGTAGCAATAAAGGTCAATATGGAATAAAACCATAAGTCAATACTATTCGAAATGTATCTTTAAATTATTAACAATGGATTACTCCAAATTGGATGCTATTATACAAAGCGGAATATTTATGAGCTACAATATAAAGTATAAAATTCACGATAATAGAAAAAATGTACGACAATATATGAAATGGTCAAAAACACCTTTTAAACGCTATTTTGAAGGGTGGCTAATCTTTGATATGTTACTCATTAAAACTATGACTAAGTCGACATTGTGTGTGTTGCTTGTAAACTATAGACTGTTTCAAAGAGTAAAATAGCACCAAGAGATAAGGAATAGCGGTTGCAACATGGCACCAACTTATGAATGCTCTTAAATCTATAGAATTCTACCTTGGTTGCAATTTGACTGTCATCATTTGAAAATGTGCACTTTTGAATGTCTTTGTTGCTATCAAATAGAAGGGTCAATCTATAGCATTTTGTGATGAGTTTACATTTAATTTTCTGCCACCTTTTAGTTGCGTGTTATGATTTGACTTGCATGGAGAGAGTTGTCAATTAGCATGCCTTTTTTTTAGGCTATAAAGTCTCCATTTCCTGTATAAATAGAGAGGCTAGTACTCTCATTTGGACACACTTTTATTCGGCAAATTTACTCTTTTGCATTATTCTAAGAGAGTTGAGAGATATTTTGAGAGAGATAAGAATTACTTTGTGAGAGTACTACATTATTTTGAGTAAGTATCTTTCTTTGAATTGATAAATTAAATCGAGGAAGTTGTTGTTGGAAGGCTATGCATCAACTCAATCAATTAGTTAAGTGTAATTACAAGCATGAGGATTTGGTCTTCTCTTAATTGTATTTATTTGTGAAATATTAAGATTTGAATTCTTTATTTAAACTACTTGAGATTACATGCATTAGGGAATCATAGCTTTTGCTTTGGAAAGGAAAAATAAGTTGTTTTATGCTTTTATGTGAAAGTTCTTGTAATTACTCCATAATAGGAGGGATTGTTTGTCATAGGTATTATTATACTAGATATGATTAAACAAAGATAGCTAATGAGATTATTATTAGCTAATTTATTTGATTGAATTAGATAGATTGTAAGTTACACCTAGGATTTGATTATCCATTGAAGGGAAGGTAACTTGTATTTATGCTTTGTGAGTAGAAATACCATTAATTTTGTGGGAAAGGGGATAGGATATTTTTGGGGTTGAAGATTACCCATTGGAGGAAATACCTAGATGCATATATTATAGTGGCCCAAAGTCAAATTGAGCTTGAGTAGTGTATGTGAGTAGGATGACTATCACTCGAAGTACTAAGAACACTTTGGCCAAAGTAGTGTGATTTCCTTTGGCTCCACTATTATTTCACCATGTTCCAATAGTGCATGCTACTTCCAGATTGTATGGTTTACAAGTTCTAGTCATGTATGACATAACACAAAAAAATCCTTCAAATCTTGGTCCACTATCACCTACTAAGGAGGATAAGCATCACTCAAGTTCTTTTTCGCCAACCATAGACTCATATAAAGTCCCCCGCACATGTATCATGTGATAGATGGCCCTCTCTTTCTCTATATCACCTCCCTCTCCCTCCTTCCCTACCTCTCCTTCCCTCTCTACTTCTCTCCATCTCCCCCTCCCTCTCTCCACCTACCTCTCTTTCTATTGTTCTCTCTCACCTCTCTCTCCATCCCTATCTCATCCTCTATCCCTGCCTCTCCCTCTATCTCTCCTTCCCTCTCTACTTCTCTCTATCTCCCCTCCATCTCTCTACCTACCTCTCTCTACTGCTCTTTCTCTCACCTCTCTCTCTCTTTCTATCCCTACCTCCCCGTCCATCTCTCTTTCCCTCTCTACTTCTCTCTACCTACCTAGATCCATCTATACCTCGTTCTCTCTCCCTCTCTCCCTCCACTCAATATCTCCACCTTCCTCCTCTCTCTACTTCTCTCTCTCACTTCTCCCTCCCTTCTCTCCTTCCCTCTCTACTCTCTCTACATCTCTATCCCTCCCTCTCTCTCCCTCCTCCCTCTTTATATCTCTTATCCCCTCTTGCCCTCTTCCCCTCTACCTACCCCTCTCTCTCCTCTCCCTCTCTCTAATCTCTCTATCTCAACTCTCTCTCCCTACATCTTTATTTCTTTGTCTATCTTCCTCTCTCTCCTCTCCCTCCTCTATCTACCTACCTCTCTCTCTTCACCCTCTTTCTATCTCTCCTCATCCTATCTCTATCTATATTTTCATCTCTACAATCTATCTCAACTATCCCTCTTTACCTCTCCCCCCTCTCTCTATCTATCTCTCTATCTTTGTCTCTCTTTGTCTCTCTTTGTCTATTTGTCTTTGTATCTGTCTCTCGGTTTCTCTCTCTATGTCTCTCTGTCTATGTCTCTTTCTTTGTCTCCGTCTCTTTCTCTTTCTTTGTCTCTGTCTCTGTCTCTGTCTCTGTCTATCTCTCTTTGTCTCTCTTTATCTCTACTCTATCTCTACTCTCTTTCTCTCTATCTCACCTCACTCTCCCTACATGTCCCTCCCTCCTCTCTTTCTCTATCTCACCTCCCTCTCCCTCCCTCCCTACCTCTCCTTCCCTCTCTCTTTCCCTATTTACTTCTCTCTATCTCCCCCTCCCTCTCCACCTTCATCTCTCTCTATTTCTCTCTCTAACCTCTCTCCATCCCTATCTCTCCCTCTATCCCTACCTCTCCCTCCATCTCTCCTTCCCTCTCTAATTCTCTCTATCTCCCCTCTCTCTCTCTCTATCGCTCTCTCTATCATCTCTCTCTCTCTCTCCATCCCTACCTCTCCCTTTGTATTTATTTCCCTCTCTACTTCTTTGTACCTACCTATCCCTCTATACCTTATTCTCTCTCCTCTCAATCTCTCCACCTTCCTCCTCTCTCTACTTCTCTCTATCTCAACTCTCTCCCTCTCTCTCCCCTCACCCTCTCTACCTACCCCCTCTCTCCTCTCCCTCTCTCTACTCTCTCTCTCTCTCCCTACATATCTATTCCTCCCCCTCTCTCCCTCCACCCTCTTTCTATCTCTCATCTCCTGTCTCCTCTCCCTCTCTACTTTCCCTCCTCTATCTACCTACCTCTCTCTTCCCACTCTTTCTCTCTCCTCATCCTCTCTCTATTTATCTTTCCATCTCTAAATCTATCTCAACTATCTATCTTTACCTCTCCCTCCCCCTCTCTCACCCTCCCTTTCTCTCTCTATCTCACCCCCCTCTCTCTCCCCCTCCCCCTCTACTCTCTTTGTCTCTATCTCACCTCTATCTCCCTACATATCCCTCCCTTCTCTCATTCTCTATCTCACTTCCCTCTCCCTCCATCTCTCCTTCCCTCTCTAATTCTCTATATCTTCCCCTCCCTCTCTCTAACTACCTTTCTCTCTCACGTCTCTATCCATCCCTATCTCTCCCTCTATCCCTACCTCTCCCTCCATCTCTCCTTCCCTATCTAATTCTCTATATCTCCCCTCCCTCTCTCTACCTACCTCTCTCTCTATTTCTCTCTCTCACCTCTCTCCCTCCATCGCTCTTTCCCTCTCTACTTCTCTCTACCTACGTGTCCCTCTATACCTTGTTCTCTCTCCATCTCTCTCCTTCCTTCTCTCAATCTCTCCACCTTCCACTTTCTCTTTCTAATTCTCTCTCTCACTTATCCCTCCCTCCCTTTCTCTCCCTCCCTCTCTACTCTCTCTCTATCTCAACTCTCTCCCTACATCTCTATCCCTCTCTCTCTCTCCCTCCCCCCTATTTCTATCTCTTGTCTCCCTCTCTACCTATCCCTTCTTTGTCCTCTCCCTCTCTCTACTCTCTCAATCTCAACTCTCTCTCCCTACATATCTATTCCTCTCTCTCTCCTCCCCCTCTCTACCTACCCTCCTCTATCTACCTACCTCTCTCTCTCTTCCCCTTCTTTCTATCTCTCCATCTCTACAATCTCTCTAGAGAGGTGAGATAGAGATCTAGAAAGAGTAGAGAGGGAAGGGGAGAGAGAGGTGATAGAGATATGTGTGAGAGAGGGATAAAGATAATGACAAGATAAAGAGAAGTAGAGAGGACATTGGAGAGAAAGAGGGCATAGAGAGAGGGAGAGAGTGAGAGAGAAACAGGGGGAGGGAGAGAGAAGAGGGAGAGGTAGGGAGTGAGAGGTGAGATAGATATAGTAGAGAGGGAAGGAAAGAGATAGAAAGGAAGGAATGGACAAGTGAGAGAGAGGTGATAGAGATGTGATAGAGCTTGAATTAGATAGGGAAGGAGGTAGGGAGTGAGAGAGAAAGAGGTATAAAGGGATAGGTTAGATAGAGAGAAGTAGATAAAAGGTGGTTGGGGGGAAGAAAGAGAGATACATAGATAGAGATAGAGATAGAGATAGAGATAGAGGGAAGGAGGGATGGAGGGGGAGAGAGAGGTGAGATAGAGAGAAATAGAGAGAGACATCTAGAGATAATGGAGAGATAGAGAGAAGTAGAAAGGGAAGTAGAGAGTGAGAGAAAGAGGGTGAGGGAGCGAGGGAGGGAGAGAGAGATAAATAGGGGGAGGGAGAGGAGGAGAGAGAATGGTGAGATAGAGAGTAGAGACAAAAGGAGGGAGAGAAAGGGAGAGAGAGAGTGTAGAGGGAAGGGGAGAGAGAGGGAGGGAGAGGGAGAGATATGTGATAAAGAGATACGTAGATAGGGAAGGAGGAAGGTGGAGAGATTGAGAGAGGTAAGGAGAGAGGGAGGGAGAGAGAAAGAGGTATAGAAGGATAGATTAGATAGAGATAAGTGTTGGTATAATTAATTATTCAATTACACTAGCCTAAGTTTAACTTAGGTCTTTATTTAATTAAGTAATTCCTAGGTTGCATTATTAGGAAATGATTAACAATGGGGTCATTACCCTTTCCATGTATTTAGGAGATAATATTCCTTCTAGAATATAATCTAGAACTTATTTCAATCACTTCATCATTCCATAGGTAGTTAGTTAGGGTTTACATGTTTTCACACGATGTTAGATCAAGACACATGGAAACATCATAATGCATCTTGTATCTCACTCTTGCCTATATAAGGAAGGGTCTTGTACATTTGTAATCATATTCTAGATCAATCATATAATCTCAATTTGCATGCTCAAGTTGCAACACTTTCTGTGTGGGTGAATTTTTTCTTGGAAAAGATCCTTTGAAGTATGCACAGCTTCATTGGATGATTCAACATCCATTATTTCAACATGGTATCAGAGCTTTTTTGTTGAAGATTCATCTTAGGATCAAGAAAATTGGACTAGAGAGATTCATTGTAGGCTTGAAGGTTTCTATTGTAGGCTACTTGACTCCACCCAAGGACTAAGCTAATTTTTGGAGTAGATTGAATCAGATCCGAGCTCATCGTTGTCTTCAAAAGGCCTCAAAACCCTAGGATCACCTATTCATTCATCAAAACTGGATACATCAACCCGAGAGCCATCAGAGGTATTTTAGGGTTTGCAAAATCAAATCATACTATCTATACAAATTTGCAGTAAAAAATTCTCCCTGTCAGTTGTCCTCTATGGCAATTTTTTTTTAGCAGCAGACATTTTTTATTTCAAAAAAAAATCAGGGCTTTTTTGCAATAGTTTGGCAAAAAAAAATCGGGCTTCAATATTTTTTGAAAAAAAATTCTGGAGTGACTGCAATTTAAATTTCCCGTTAGCATACATATATTTTTCCATTGGAATTTTTGGGGTTTGATTTTTTAATCCATCGGGCTTAATAATTCATCCGTCAGCATCAAGATTTTTTAATCAATAGATTTTATAATATTTTATCAGTATATTTATATAGTTGATTTTTAATTGCTATAAAGCAATATTAAAAATCAACAAAAATATTTTTTGTCGGCTCATTCAATCAAGTTTGCAGGGGTACAAATTTTTTTGGCTGCATTAAGGAACGATACTAGTTCATTAATACCTATCACCATTGCTGCATGACTTGTCTTGTCACCATCACTGTCGGTCCCGCCTTTTTTCGCCAACTGTTCATTCCTGTCGGCTCTCTAGTTTTTGTCACCGACCCGTGCTCTCTTCACCCGCTGATATTTGGACATGCCGAAGTATTCACCAATATTTTCCTAGCTTCGCCAACTGTTTCATCCACATCAACCACCGAGGACTTGGTCACATCACCAAACAAGGGGTCCACTATTTGTGAGCAACTACACCATTCAAAGGAGCTCCACCCAGTTGCTCAGCCCCATTGCTACCAAGGCTAGTGGTGCACTCTTTTTTTCCAGCTTTAAGCCTATGGTCATATTAGTGACCAAGGGTAGGTTTTTTTTTTCCTGGGGTGCTACAATTTTGCACCTATTTAGCTTGCAAGCCCTCATAGGGCAGATTTTTTCAAATTGCCATAAATTTTCACTAGTGTATTAAAAATCAGCAAATGAGATACCATTAGAAAGAGGATTTAGTCTACTTTCTAGTGGTGCAATATATTTTGTAGTATTTAGCTATTATAAAATCTACATTCAACTAAAGTAAAAAACCTAGTTTCGACTTAAAAGCTCATATATTCTCAACTATTTATCAAAATTTGATGATTCCAGTGGCATCAAGAAGGTATTACAAATATTTTTTAATCAATCTTTTCCTTTTTTTCAATCTCAGCTCTAGGTGCTCTTGCATTAGTTTTTTCCAAATTGGTGCATTTGTTCAATTACTTATACATCCTAAAATTTGAAGAAGGATTTTTTGATTTGGTTGGCATCTCTTCAATTGCATATCATTATTTGGAAGTTTCTATTTGACATTGAAGGTCATTGTCTTTGTAATCTTGAAGAAATTTCATAGTACATTATGGGGTTTGCATATTCTCCTTCTCTATTTATGTTGCATAAGGGAAACTATAAAAAATAGTGAGATGGTATCACAAACCATCTTTAATCAATTGAATTATTGCCACATTTGTATGGTATAGTTCCTCATACAAGTGAAGGTATTCAAGAATTTTCTTGGAGTTGTAGCAGATATACTGTCCTAGAGATCATTGCAATGCAAGTTGATTGTGATGTTTTGAAAACTATTGATCATTGTGATTGTCCTAATATCCTTTAGACTAATATTTGGGAGCTATATGGAGATTTTGACACTCCACCATTCCCTAATGATCATGATTCAAAATACCATTCTTCAGATCAGGTTTCCCATGATGATATTGCTATTCAGGAGCTTATAGATTTGGAATGTCTTGAATCTTTAGATGAGAATGTCAAGAGTTCTACAAATGCTTCTTCTCCATAAAAGACTATTGATATACCTTTGCATTCAGTGATTCCTTGTCCAAATTCATTGATTGAGGATTCCATCATTCATTAGGACACATTCAATTTTCTAGAATTGGCATCACAGGATGGATTTGTTTTAGGTATTGTCAACTTAGCTACTTCTATAGGTTTGGAGGAAATTCTTGAGAGGATATCTCTCCTCTATTCAGATCCTACTTTGGAGATTTATCTTTATTCTCCACATTCCTTTGTCTCAACCTTGATTGGGGATCTAGAGACTACCTTGGAGGCACTTGTTTTCTCTTCATTTTTTTCCTTTATGATACTTCTTCCCTCTCATTTCATTATGGAGTAGGAGTTTCTTCAACATCTACCATTGGATTTGCTTCTTCCTAGCAGGAGACATGTGGTTTGGACACCTTTGTTGCTTCAAACTTCTTTCAGTGGTTTTGAAGACATTTCATTGTGGGGGTAAATCTAGTATCCATCTATTCCTTCAATATAAAGACTATTGTATTGCAATTTTTTTGATCTTGTTCAGCATCAACTTCTGCATTGTCCTAGTTTTTCACCTTCTTCATTGATTGTGGCATCTTCATCTTCAGTGGAAAAGGAGACACATGAGTAGTTTTCAAAGATATCATCATCATCCACATTCATCTTAACTTCCTTCAATTCCTATTTGGAATGGGAAGCTTCCCTACATTTGCACTTGGTTTTGTTTCTTCTGAAAGGGAGACAAGTTTTTTGTCGACATTGGATCATGTTTTGTCTTCAGACACCATTTTTCCAGCTGATCAAATATTTTGTGGGGGATACATATTCTCTCTCTTTCCCTCCTATGGGGATCTATTTATTGTATTGTATCCATGTGATAGATGGTGCACTTGGGGATATCATGGAGTCATCCATCCTTCCTCACTTATCTACTTTTCTGCATTTCATCTCCTTTTTGGAGAGGGGTTTTCTTCCCATTGGGTTTTCTCCTTTTCTCCATTTTTGGGAGATTAGTTGCATTCATATCATTTGTAAATGGGTACCTAAAATATCCATCATGTAGCCAAGACCCATCATCCATTGCATAATCATTTCATTTCCATTTTTGCCCCAAGTTGCACTTATGGGGGGGTGTTGGTGTAATTAATTATTGAATTACACTAGCACAAGTTTAACTTAGGTTTTTATTTAATTAATTAATTCCTAGGTTTCATTATTATTAAACCATTAATAATGGGGTCATTACCCTTTCCATGTATTTAGGAGATAATATTCCTTCTAAAATATCATCTAGAAATTATCTCAATCACTTCATCATTCCCTAGGTGGTTAGTTACGGTTTACATGTTGTCACATGATGTTAGATCAAGACACATGGAAACATCATAATGCATCATTTATCCCTCTATTTCCTATATAAGGAAGCATCTTGTACATTTGTAATCATATTATAGATCAATTAGATAATCTTAATTTATATGCTCAAGTTGTAACATTTTTTGTGTGTGTGAATTTCTTCTTGGAAAAGATCCTTTGAAGTATGCAAAACTTCATTGAATAATTCAGTATGCATTATTTCAAAAATAAGTAGAGATGGAAGGTGGGTAGGAGGAAGGAAGATAGAGAGAACTGAGATAGAGAGTAGAGAGATGTAGAGAGGGTATGAGGGAGATAGAGAGTAGAGGGGGAAGGATGGAGAATTGAGAGAGATGGAAGTGATAGAGATAATTCAAGAGGGAGATAAAGAGAAAATGGTGAAATAAAGAGAGGTATAGAGGGAAGGAGAGAGTGAGAGAGAAAGAGGGGAGAGAGAGAGAGAAAGAGGGGGAAGGAGAGATAGATAGATGAGGGAGGGAGGGAGAGGTTAGGAAAGAGGTGAGATAGAGAGAGTAGAGATGGAAGAAGAGAGAGGTGATAGAGAGATGTGATAGAGACAAGTAGAGAGGGAAGGAAGAAGGGAGAGAGAAAGAGGTATAGTGGTAAGGTGGGTGGGAGAAAGGAAGAGAGAGATAAAGAGAGGTGGGAGATAAAGAAAATTAGAGAGGGAAAGAGGGAGGGAGGGAAAGTGAGGTTAGATGAAGAGAAGTAGAGAGGGAGGGAGGGAGGGAGGGAGAGAAAGAGAGAGAGAATGGAAAGATAGAGATAAGTAGAGAGGGAAGGAGAGAGTGAAAGAGAAATATGGGGAGGAAGAGAGAGATGGAGAGAATGATGAGATAGAGAGAAGTAGAGAGGGGAGGAGAGAGAGAGAAAGAGGGAGAGAGAGGGAGGGAGAGAGATAAATGGGGAGTGAGAGAGATATATAATTATGGATAGGTAAAGAGGTAGTTCTTGAGCTCAAGGGACAGAAAGAGGGGGGAGAGAGGGAGGTGAGATAGAGAGGAGAGAGTGAGAGAGAAAGAGGGGGGGGAGAGAGGGAGGGAGAGGAGAGATAGAGAGTAGAGAGGGAAAGAGGTAGGGGAGAGATATAGGTGATAGAGAGAGAGTGATGGAGGATGAGGTAGGTAGAGATAAGGAGAGGGGAGATAAAGATAAGTAGAGAGGAAAGGAGAGATAGAGAGAGGGGAGATAGAGAGAAGTAGAGAGGGGAGGGAGGGGGGAAGAAGTAGGGATGAGATAGAGAAGAGTGTGTGTATGAGACAGAAAATGAGAGCAGATAGTTAGGGAGAAAGAGGGGAGAGAAGAAGAGAAAGAGAGATAGAGAGAGTAGAGAGGGAAAGGGGAGAGAGAGAGAGATAGAGTAGAGAGGGAAGGAGAGAATAATATAGAAAGAGGGGGAGGCAAAAATAGGTAGAGAGAGAGTAGAAGCGAGTGGAGGGAGAGGTAGGTAGAGAGATGGAAGGAGAGAGGGAGGGATAGGAGGGAGAGAGAGAGAGAGAGATGGAGAGATATAGTAGAGAGGGGAGGGACAAAAGGATAAGTAGGGAGGGAGATAGATGTGTGTGTGTGTGAGAGAGAGAGAGAGAGAGCGAGAGAGAGAAAAGGAGTGATAAAGAGAGAAAGAGGGGGAGGGAAGGAAAAAAGGGAGAGAAATTAAGAGGATAGATAGAAAAAAGGGGGAGGAGGGTGATGCAGAGAGAGGGAGGAAGATGAGAGATAAATAGAAGTAGAGATGGAAGGAGGGAGGAAGGGAGATTTAGGGAGGGAGATAGAGTTGTGTGTGTGTGTGTGAGAGAGAGAGAGAGAGGGGGGGTAGGTAAAGAGATGGAGAGGGGAGATTGATAGGGTAGGGTTGGATGGAACAATCATTGTTCCATGCTCTGGGTCCTTGTTCTCAAGAACTCCTAGGTGACTCTCCCACCTTAACCTTTAGGTCCTAGCTCATATATAGGTACCCTTGGTTCTATTGGCCAACCCCACTATCATCCCTCTCTCAATCTACCATGCAAATCTTTGTGCCTTGCCACTATCTCACCCTTAGCCCTTAATCTTCCCTAAAGGCTAATTACTCCCATCTCCCAATTTGTTCTTTGCAGGGGTATAGAGATGTTCCTACTAGCTTCACACCATCCTCCTAGGGTCCTTGGAAGTTCACCAACCTCTATTATTCCATCGCTTTCACCAAACCCTCATCTAGGGTTTTGGTTCCTTAGTTCTAGGCTTCCAAATTAGGTATTTCCTCTGAGAGAATGAGGTAACTTTCCTAAATTCTCCAAGAACCCTGAATATTTTCTATGGTTTCTTAGTCCTGATGCCTACCACTTCAAGATTTCAAAGGTGTTAACCCTTGACTGTCCGTACACAGGTCAGAGCTTCAATTTTGCAAAATAGGCTTTTTCCTTAGGTTTTCCTGACCACACAACAAACTATTATTTAGTTCTCCACTCAAACGGATTGTTGAAGCCTCCTCTTTGTTACCAAGCCTCTATAAGGCATCTAGAAACCTTTTCACCATGTGATTTGTCAAAGAAGGGTTACCCCTGCAAACCAAGTGCTTTGCACTTTCCTGACTTTCCTAGCTGGGCATTGTCAAGCTCGCTTAGGAGAAGTCTTTCTTCATGCTTCCAAAGCTCCTGACCAGTCCTAACCCTAACATATATATAGTCATGGATCATAACCACATTTCCCAAGGGCCCATACACAAGTACAATGGGGAAAGTAATTAGGACTCCATCAACTATGGTTTGCCAGTCAAAACAGTAAACTAAAAGACCAAACTAACTACAAAAGAATGTTTGAAATGCACACACTAGCTATCTACTATCCCACACAAAGCTTGGAAAGAAATTGTACTACATTCTACAGTATTCAAAGTGCCATGATCACATCTGCAACACACAAAATTAAAACAAAACACATAAAATTATTGAAACTTATCACTGTCCTCACTTATATTCATCAATTTGAGTTAATGCAAAAGCTTCCAATGACTTCCAACCAATCTACAGGTTAAGGCACACCATATATAGTTTTCCCAAAGTAGTTATGCCTCCCTTTGGTCAGACAAGTTAGTTACCAAGTGGCAAAGGTGCAAAATGTCCCATTTTGCCACTTTTGCCAATTTCCTAGAAACTAACAAAAGTGAGTGTCTAAACTCAAACTTTTCCACTCCTAATCACTCCTAACCAAGGCATTTTATTAAGTCTCTAACTCAATTCCAATGGTCAACATGACCTTTAAAGTATCAAAAACTCAAAACTTCATCCTAGGTCCTCAAATTGCCTAGTGCTTCCTGGTGCTCCTAGGTACTCCTGCACCAGAGATAAAGTTAAGTAGAGATAGAAGGAGACATAGAGAGAGAGGAGAGATAGAGATAAGTAGAGAGGGGAGGTAGGGAGGAGATAAAGGGGTGTGTATGTGTGTGACAGAGAGAGAAAGGGGAGAGAAGGAGGGAGGGAGATGAGAGATAGAGTAGAGAGGGAAGGAGAGAGTGAGACAAAAAGATGATACAACTTGCAGATTATTGAAATTTGACCTCTTGATTATTGAAATTTGAGATGTTGATTACCAAAATTTGACTAAGTCAAAAAAATCATAAGATCTTCCAAAAGCTATAATTTTCATTATAACTCCAAGTGATCTGAAACCACTCTCAAACATTTTATAACTATATACATGAAATATAACTTAAATTATAAGAAATTAAATGTCCATATGTAAATATCAACTTATACTTAAATGCTTATTTCATGTATATAGTTTCCCTGGCAACGAAAGCTAAAAAGAAAGAGTTCACAAAAATACATTGTAAAAAGTCATGCTTCACATTTGACAACCACAAAATTTGGTGCTATCCAAATGGAGCACTTCATTTGGCTAGCACCAAATTATTTGAATTTTAAAATATTGAGCCTTAGGCTCAATCATCCAAGCCATTTGGCGAGTGCCAAATTTGGTGCTTGCCAAATGGTCATTTTGGGTAAAAAACAAAAGTGACCTTTTTTGTGTCACAAGTGCACTTACCCAAAGTGTGTTGGACCCTACCTTGACTTTGTGCTTTGTATTAGTTCAAGTCCATAGGTTTGGTTATTCATGATTATAAAATATTCCTCTATGCATGGATATTTCCTTTTTTAATGCATGCCTCTACTCTACTTGTTTCTTGATTGTGTTATGGGTATGTGCACCAAATGGTGTCTTTTATTACATTCCTATGGTTTAAATAATAAAATATTTTCAAGACATTCATACTATTTTATAAAATTCTAGGTTGCGAAACACTAGGTTTAATGAAACCTGCAACCCACATAATATTTTAAAACCCTTTACAAGTAAAAAAACCAAAGAATTAGAAACTCCTCACCTCAATTCGGTCAGTTTTACATCTCCCCCAAATGAAACTCCACTGACTTCTCTCCTTCACTTTCAACCTATAGAATGAAAAACCAACATAGAGTGTTATTGGTTGTTGGAAAACACTAGGTGTTTATAAAATGGTGTCTTTCATTACATTCCTATGATCTAAATAATAAACGATTTTCAAGACATTCATACTACTTTGTAAAATTCCAAATTGTAAAACATAGGATTTTACAAAACCTAGAAGCCATATAATGTTTTAAAACCCTTTACAAGTAATAATCCAAAGAATTAGAAACCCCTCACCTCAATTCGATCGGTTTTACGTCTCCCCCACCTAGAACTCTGCCCCCTTCTCTCCAACCTTTTTCTTTCAACCTAGAAAATCAAAAAAACTAACAACACAAAGTGTTATTGGTTGTTGGAAACACTAGATGTTTATAAAATGGTGTCTTTCATTACATTCATACAATCTAAATAAAAAAATCTTTTCAAGACATTTATATTGTTTTGTAAAATTCTAGTTTGTAGAACACTAGGTTTTATGAAACCTACAATCCACATAATGTTTTGAAACCCTTTACAAGTAACAACCCAAAGAATTAGAAACCCCTCACCTCAATTTGGTTGATTTTACGTCTCCCCCACCTACAACTTTGCCACATGCTCTCCAACCTTTCACTTTCAACCTACATAATGAGAAAACCCATAACACAATAGGACTTGCAGAATGAAAAAACTCTCAACATAGAGTGTTTTCCAAAATGAATAGTTATTACAATTTAAAACACTTGACTTAGTGACATCAACCTTGGGACCACAGATAGCTTGTCTCGCAAGCCACCATGCACAAGCTAGGATGAAGGGTGGGAAAAACAATGTGGTGATGTCGTTATGTGCTCCCTTTCATCACCGTAAATTTTCCCCCTGTCTATTGACTTCGTCACTTTTATCCCCCATCTGGAGAGCCTAACACTACATTGTCCCATCATGCTATGTATGTTTTTATGTATTTTTTTTAATGCATTTTTTTGGGATATTAGTTGCATCCCAAAGCATACACATGCCAAAATAAATGCATTCAATAAGAAAGATAAAGAGGGAAGAAGCTAGTGCAAGAGAGATAATTACATAAGATACTTGCAAAGTCTAATAGCCAAGAGCCATAATGAATGTTGAACATCAGGCAGCCTCACCTCATGCACTTTGATTGCTCCCAAAGTCCCTCTTATTCTTGAAATTATTTAATGTTGGAATATTTAATATGAAATAAGAATATATATGTTTGTTGATTTATGTTTTGAAAAGGAATTCAAATACAAAAATTTAATGAATTTATTTGCTAGTCACTTCAATTATTTATTTGTTATTATTTTTAACTAGGTGGCTCATTATATTAGATCACTAATTTATATTTTCTATCCATGACCTAGTGATATAGATATTAGAGAGAGTTTTAATTTATGCTAGAATTTAGTCACCTTTTAGAAAGGTGAGGTGAACTTGTGAATTTACCTCTAGAACCTATTATCAAGTGTGCCAAAATGGCCACCATTAGAACTATATATGGAAGGACAACCTAAAATTTTATTATCTTGATATAAAATATTATATTTAAGAGGGAAAGGATAAATATCATCATCAAATCTAAGTAAAATAAGGGAAATTATTTTATATATCAACTTACATAAAAAAATTATAAGGGTTGACAAAGGAAATCAAATCTTAAAGTAATCAATCAAAAATATTTAATCTACATATAAGGTTTCTCAATGAACTAATTTTATATTGATATCTAAGAATTATATTGACCAATTCATTGGTTCAACAAACCCTTCAATGGATTTCTTTAGTGAAGGAATATCTCCCCTTTATTTTTTGGAACATTGTATGATATACCAAATAAACCTAAGTATTTTTTCCCAAGATGTATACCTATAGATAATACAAAAACCAAAGAACATATTAAATACTCTAATGATACCACAATAATGATATATATCTAGCATGAAGATTTGGTTTGTAGGATATTGTTGAGAATATGTGTCTCAAACTCACTAGTAGAAACCCTAATTATGTCACCAAGCAAAAAAGTTTCTTATGAGAGAGGTGCGGTAGCGCGGTTACTGCCATACTGTAGGAGCTCTCAACCTATTCAGCAGAAGTGCAGTTACCACCATACCATGGGAACCTCTTAGCTACCGAGTGGTAGACACTGCCATACCGCAAGTCTCTTTACACTGGGGTGCGGTAGTGTAGTATACTGCCATACCACAGAGACTTGCCAACACTCTGGCGGTAGTGCGATGTAACCCGCCATACCGTGAGACCCTTTGAACTGTCTAGCAGTAGTGCGGTTACCACCATACCACGAGTGCCTCTTAATTGTCTAGCGGTACTGCGGTAGATTGCCACACCATGGGTGTCTTCAACCTGGCAAGCGGTAGTGCAGTAGTAACACCTTAGGTGAACATCACAAACTTGTTGACTTCTTAGGTGTATGTAGATCAATGGAGGTTGATTGTTGAATTGGAAGGTGGCCGTTGGGATGACTGGGATGTTCAACAGTTACTCAACATAGGAAGTTGAACTGAATCGATTGTACAAAGAACAAATTAATCATGGGTGTTGCCATACATTGCAACACATAGAAACTGTAAAAGGTTTCGGTGGTTCAGTAGTTCAATGGTTGAATGAATTGATTGGTTAGTTTTGTGAGTTTCATTATATGCTATAAGGAAGTATTGAAATGATGATATTCGGTTCACGATTGGTCAAGTAAATGCTGCTGCTATAATATTGAAATCTGAAAAGAGGAGTTGGTAACTTGTTTGTAATTTTGTTTACTATAAGACAAGTGATCTTCTTTGGTGTGGTGGGTTTTTCTCCCATAAGGGTTCTCCCACGTAAATATGGTGTCAATTGTGTTTGAGTTGATTTCTCCATTTTTGTTATTTATTTCATGTGCATCTTAATGAATTGTAATTGTAAAATTTAAAGTCATATCTGCATTCTCCTCTGAGTTTTGACATTAGGAAAGTGTTCTGCATATGTCTTCTTTCCTTACAAGTGGTATTAGAGCCAGGCCATTTGTGTTATCCTTATGGGTAGGTTGGGTTTTTTGTGTCAATTTTTGTCCAGTGGGAGTTTTGTAGAAGTCTTACAATTTGTCAAATTACAGATTGAGATGGCAATGGCAAGTACGTCAAGAAGGATTGAAATTGAGAAATTCAATGGCAAAAAATTTTGAGTTGTGGAAACTTAAAATGGAAGACCTGTTGGTGGATCACGGTCTTTGGCTTTTTCCGTCTGGAACAAAACCTTTTGGCATGAAGTAAGAAGATTGGGATCTCACAGACAAAAAAGAAAAAGGTTTGATAAGACTATGTTTGGCAAACTTTTTTCTCCTAAACATTTATGAAGAGAAGACTGCATATTCTTTATGGAAGAAGATTGGAGATATTTATCAGGGTAAATCCTTGGTAAATAAATTGTTCTTAAGGAAGAAGTTATACTCTTTGAAAATGGAGGAGGGGGAATTTGTGGCTAATCATCTGAATATGTTTAACATGTTGATTTCTCAATTAATATTTGTGAGCATAAATATTGACGATGAAGATCATTGTATGCTATTGTTATGTTGTTTGCTAGATTCTTAGGATCACTTGGTGATGGCGATTGGGAGCACAACAACCACTTTCAAGATGGAGGATGCATTTACTTCTTTTTTATCAGAAGAGATGAGAAGGAAATCTTCTGAGATGGCGAAGGAGGCTCTTGTTGTTCAAGGAAGATCAAAAGAAAAAGGAAAAAAGGACAAGAAGTCCAAGTCAAAATTAGTAGGGAGATCAAAGTATCCTGGTAAGAAATCCAAGGTGAGGTGCTAGAATTGTGGGCAACTTGGTAATGTCTGAAAGGATTGCAAAGAGGAGAAAAATAATAAGAAGTATTCTTCCGACAATGATTCTTCTCAAAGCGATGCAAATGCCTTCATTGCAACCTTGGAAACTCAGGCATCATATGATGTCTGGCTGATTGATTCTAAAGCATCTTTCCATATGAAATATCATAGAGATTGGTTCATGAAGTATGAAGAATATGATGCTAGAAATGTGTATTTGGAAAGCAATTCATCTATGGAATTAGTTGGTCGTGGAAGAGTCAGAATTTAGTTTATCGATGGAAGAATTAAGGGAATTGATGGCATAATGCATATACCAAGTCTGGCTCAAAATTTACTTTTTTTAAGCAAGTTGAATGATGTTGGAGTGTAATTCTAGTTCTCTGGTAATGGTTGTAAAATGACTAGAGGTGCAATGGTGTTGGCTAGGGGTGATCGAATTGGTACTTTGTACAAACTAGATGCACTGGTTGTTCAATGCAATAGTGTCTCTGCAAAGTCACAGAAGGTTGTTCGTAAAGAGAAGAATGAAAAAGTTCCTATTGGGGAAATTTCCTTGGAAGTTAAACTTCCAACAGAAAATACTATGCTCTAGCATCAAAGGCTTGATCACATTGGTGAGAAAGGTTTAAAAGCCTTGAAGAATAAAAACCTGGTTGAGGGGCTTGATGATTGTAACTTGGAATTTGAATTTTGTGAACATTGTATATATGGTAAACATCATCGTGTTTAATTTTACTCTAGTCCTCATAAATCTTATGGTGTATTGGATTATATTCACTTTGATGTTTTTGGTCTAGTGAATGTTCGTTCATTGTCGAATTCAAAATATTATGTATCATTCATTGAAGATTATTTGAGAAGGGAATTTGTATATTTTTTAAAGAGAAAATCATAAGTGTTCAGTTGGTTTAAAGAGTTCAAGAACTTGGTTGAAAATCAGACTGGTAAGAAAATAAAATCTTTGAGGACAGATAATGGTGGTGAATTTTGTTCTATAGAATTTGAAAGTATTGCAAACGGCATGAAATTAAGAGGCATAAAACAACACCTTACACTCTACAACAAAATGGAGTTGTTGAAAGGTTAAACAGGATGTTGATGGAGAAGGCAAGAATTATGTTAAGCAATGTTAGTCTGGAGCAGAATTCCTAGGCTGAGGTTGTGGCTACAACATGTTACTTGTTGAATAGGTCTCCTTCATCAACACTTGTTGACAAAATGCCTTTGGAAGCTTGGTCTGGTACGAAGCCCTCTCTAAGACACATTCATATCTTTGGTTGTGAAGCATATGTTTATGTACATGATGTGAAAAGATCTAAATTAGAGAACAAAGTTGTTAAGTGTATCTTCATTGGCTACGACCTTGGTGTGAAAGGATACAAGTGCTGGAATCCTATGTCTGGAAAGGTTGTATACAACAAAAGTGTAATCTTTTGGGAGCTAAAACTTTCTTCAGTGGATTTGCAGTTAGAGATGAAAGAAAAAGAAGAGAAAAATGATGTTGAAATACCTCTAACTCCTGAAAAAGAGGAACAACACATTGTTAGTGTACCCAAAACTGAGGAGAGTTCAAGTAGCTCTGAGAGTTCTGAACAAGAAGAAGAACCACAATCTCAGCCTCAGCCTCAACCTATGAGGAGGTCTACACGTGAGAATAAGCAACCTGATAGGTATGTATTCTCTATGATGGATTCTAGTTGTGCCTATGCTTTGATTAATAACAGGGATGAGCCTAGGACTATAAAAGAGGCAATTGAAATGTCTAATTCAGATTCCTTGTTGGAAGCCAGGAATGATGAAATGACATCATTAAGGAAAAATGATACTTGGGATCTAGTTCCATTGCTTGAAGGTAGAAATCCTGTGGGCTGCAAATGGGTGTTTAAAAATAAAATTGGTCTGGATGGTTGTGTTGAAAAGTATAAAGTGAGATTGGTTGCGAAGGGTTATTCCCAGGTAGAGGGAATTGATTATGGGGAAATTTTTTCTCTGGTAGAAAAGCTGACATCTATCAAATTTCTTTTGTCACTTGCAACAAAATATGATTTGGAGATTGAGCAGATGGATGTGAAGACAAAATTTCTTCATGGTGATCTTGAAGAAGAAATTTATATGTCCCAGCCTGAGCACTTTGTGAAAAAAGGTAAAGAAAATCTAGTTTGCAAGTTGAAAAAATCTTTGTATAGTTTGAAACAATCGCCTAGAATGTGGTACCAAAAATTTGACATATTTGTTTTGTCATTAGGACTTGTAAGATCAAAATTAGATCATTGTGTGTACTACAAGACTGAAAATGATCAGGTTCTTATTATTTCCCATTATGTTGATGATATGATGTTCATAGGAAATAGTAAGCTAATGATTTCTGATCTAAAGTCTTAGTTGTTTGCAAAGTTTGAAATGAAAGATCTTGGTGTAGCTAGGTATATTTTGGGGATGCTAATAACTAGGGACAAAGAGAGAATAAAACTTTGGCTCAACTAGAGTAAGTATATTAACACTGTTTCAGAGATATTTGGTATGAACGATTACAAGCAACTAGTTGTTCCAGTTTTGTAGGGAATGAAGCTATCTATTGAAGATTGTCCAAAATATCCTACTAAGATGGAGGACATGACCAAAGTGCCTTATGCTAGTGCAATTGGTAGTTTAATGTATGCAATAGTTTGTATAAGGCCAGAGATTGCTCCAGAAGTGGGAGTTCTTAGCCGATTTATGGTGAATCCAAGGACACATTGGGATGTTGTGAAAAGAGTGTTTAGATACCTAAGGGGCACTTCAGAATATTCCCTATGTTATCATAGAAATTTGGTTGGGTCACAAAGGACTCTCAAAATTCATGGATATGTGGATTCTAATTGGGTAGGGAACATTGACAAGAAAAGGTCTACTAGTGGATATATTTTCATGTTGAATGGTGGTGCAATCAGTTGGATGAGCAAGTGACAGGCTGTAGTTGCTTTTTCCACTATGGAGGTTGAGTACATGGCGGAAACTCACTCCTCTAAGGAAGCCATTTGTCTTAGAAGATTGTGTTATGATATTGGTTTTAATGCAGGGCGGATTATTATTCGTTGTGACAATTAGAGTGCCTTGTCTAGTGAAAAATCCAACTTTTCATGCCAGGATGAAACATGTCAATGTGCAGTATCACTTTGTTTAAGATGTGGTGGAGGATGGAAAAGTCTATTTAGATAAGGTGGATACTCTGAAGAATGTTGTTGATGCATTGACAAAGTTGGTGAGCACGAATAAGTTCAAGTGGTGTGCAAGTATGATGGGCCTTGGGGTCTAGAATATTCAATGACTCTAGGTATTGAAAAGGGTTTAGTGAGTTCATCGTCAAGTGGGAGATTGTTGAGAATGTGTGTCTCAAACTCACTAGTAAAAACCCTGATTCTGTCACCAAGCAACAAAGTTTCTTAACTGTTATGATTAAATATTTTACCTCTATACCGTCGGGTGCTTATGAGAGAGGCGCGGTAGCACGGTTATCGCCATACCATAGGAGCTCTCAACCTATTTAGTGGTAGCGTAGTTACCGCCATACTGTGGGAACCTCCTAGCTATCAAGCAGTGGACACCGCCATACCATAAGTGTCTTTACATTGGGGTGCGGTAGTGCGGTATATTGCCATACCGCAAAGACCTGCCAACACTCTGGCGGTAGTGCGGTGTAACCTGCCATATTGCGAGACACTTTGAGTCATCTAGTGGTAGTGCGGTTACCACCATATCACGAGTGCCTCCTAAGTGTCTAGCGGTACTACAGTAGACTACCACACCACGGGTTTCTTCGGCCTAGCAAGCGGTAGTGCAGTAGTAAGACCTTGGGTGAACATCACAGAATTGTTGATTGTTGAGGTGTACACTGATCAGTGGAGGTTGATTTTTGAATTGTAAGGTGGTCGTTGGGATGATTGGGAAGTTTGACAGTTACTCAACAGAGGAAGTTGAACTGAACCAATTGTACAGAGAATGAATTAATCATGGGTGTTGCTATACATTGCAATGTTCAAGAACTATAAAAAATTTTGATGGTTCAATAGTTCAATGGTTGAATGAATTGATTGATCAATTTTGTGAGTTTTATTGTATGTTGTAAGGAAGCATTGTAACAGTGATATTCGGTTCGTGATTGGTCAAGTAAATACTACTATTATAATATTGACATCTGAAAAGAGGAGTCTATAACTTGTTTGCAATTTTATTTACTGTAATACAAGTGATCTTCTTTGGTGTGGTGGGTTTATCTCCCATAAGGGTTTTCCCACGTAAATCTGGTGTTGATTGTGTTTGAGTTTATTTCTCCATTTTTGTTATTTCTTTCATGTGCATTTTAATGAATATTAATTGTAAAATTTAAAGTCATATATGCATTCTCCTCTAAATTTTGACATTAGGAAAGTGTTTCGTATATGTCTTCTTTCCTTACAAATATTTTATTTCACACTAGGATAGATACATACAATTGATAAATTGGGTTATTATTTCATTATATTAGAAATTGACAATAGTTGGAGTTCATTTTCATCACCAATTTCTTAATTCCAACTAATCTAGTACTTTTATAGCACTATGTTTTTACTATAAGGAGTGGAGATACCAATCCAATGAAAAATTTCAATAAGATATTTCATAAGAACCAAATTAATATTAATATTCTCTATTACCAAAATGAAGAAGATTTCATTAGAATATATTTGAAATCTCTTGATTGAATACCTACAACATTTTTTAGAAGAAAGTAGGCATTGAATTTTTAGTAGCAACATATATGCAAAGACTTTTAAGGTACAAAAATAACTATTTCCATTAGGTCTAGGAGCCATTAGATATCTATTATCATTGGGATAGAGTAAGATGCCTAACAAAATTGGTCAAATTTAATATGCTCGCAATCATAAAAATCCATTATTGAATAGTATACCAAATACTTTATATTAACTATAAAACCAAATCTATAATTAGTGTAGACATCCAAATTTGATCACTTCCATATGATCAAAATTGTCTACTTTATTCATCTATTTCATTAATAGTGATTAAATAATTTATTTAATCATTATTTCATTTTCTGCCTAAGGTTCCTAAAGTATATAATTAAATAAATTAAATACTTTACCTTACCACCCTGTTCTTCTCTAAATTAAATAAATATGACAAATTATTTAATTTAGTCTTTTAACCCATTTGGATTAAAATCAATTTTTAATTCCCCTTTTTCTCTCCCCTTGTCACATTCTCCATAACCCTCTTCTAATCCGGATTAAATTAATTAATCTGTGATTAGGATGTGCACCACTTAATCTTGATTAAGTGTCACATCCTCCATAATCTCCCACTTGTCCCTAATCTTGTGTTTGCACAACCTTAATCAGAATCATTAGCCACATTTGACTTACCTTTTCTGGTCAACCTTCCCACTTACCATTTTTAGCCCAAACTCTCTTCCCCATGTGAATTTTTAATTCACATTTATTTGCCCAAGGTTCCTCTCTTCCCCATGTGAATTTTTAATTCACTTTTATCTTTCCAAGGTCTTCCCCATCCCCCATGCAAGATTCTAGAAGCCTTGACTTGTCACTTCACATGTGCCAAGGGCTTCTAGAACCTTGGACTTGTCACATCACCCACATGTGACAAATCTCTAGCTTTTTGGAGACCCTCTCTTATCCACTAGATTCTTCCAATCATTGTGAATTTTTAATTCATTTTTATTCCTCCAAGGAATCTTCTCATCCCCCAAGATCCATCTCATTTCCACATCACTCCACCCTAAGACATCTCAAATTCCACATGTCAAGATGTGAGGGTTTGTGGGTCCTCAACTCACCATATCCCTTCATCTTGATCTTTGTTGGATCAATGCCAACCATTGAATTCTCTAGAGAATTCAATTTAGCCTATAAATACCCATTCAATTCCCTCATTTAAAAAAAAAAAAGTCTTTTGCAACAAAACTCTTGCAAATTTATCACTTGAGCTCTCATCTTATTGTCATTACATCCTCATCCATTTTCATATCATTTGCATATTCAACATAGCTCGCCATCCAAGGAGCACACAATTCTTGAAGCATCAAAGGGCCAACCAAGGAAGCAACAACATGAAGGTATAACAACAATCATTTTGTTTATCTTACTTCTATGTTGTTTATTTTCTAAGGCTAATCTTATTGAGGTGTCTTATTATCTTGTTGCTTCTCTTTAATGCATTATTAGTTTTATCTAGCATCTCACATTGGAAGTAGCATTTTATTAGGATCACATTTCTGGCACGCCCGGTGGGACCCACAAAGGGGTCTTTTTTTTCACGTTTTTTGTTGTTAGCTTGTTTGCAGATTCAGGTCATAGAGGAGTGAACTTGCCCTCCCAGATGCTACAGAAGGGCGACCTTGCCCTCTGTTTCAGCTATTTTCTGTAGATGGGCGAACCTGCCCTTTGTTGTTTCTGACTGTTTTCTGCAGAGGGGCGAATCTGCCCTTTAGGCTGTTTTCTGACTATTTTCTGCAGAGGGGCGAA
Organism: Sequoiadendron giganteum; assembly: GCA_007115665.2. Taxonomy (NCBI): domain Eukaryota; kingdom Viridiplantae; phylum Streptophyta; class Pinopsida; order Cupressales; family Cupressaceae; genus Sequoiadendron; species Sequoiadendron giganteum. Next base: position 38,904,468 of record CM021105.1, read on the forward strand.
TCTACCCTTTAGGCTATTTTTTGATTATTTTCTGTAGAGGGGCGAATCTTCCCTTTATGTTATTTTCTGACTATTTTCTGCAGAGGGGCAAATCTGCCCTTTTGGCTGTTTTTGATTGTTTTCTGACTGTTTTCTGTAGAGGGGCGAATCTGCCCTTTAGGCTATTTTCTGACTGTTTTCTGCAGAGGGGCGAATCTGCCCTTTAGGCTATTTTTTGACTATTTTCTGCAAAGGGGCGAATCTGCCCTTTAGGCTATTTTTTGACTATTTTCTACAGAGGGGCAAACCTGCCCTTTAGGCTGTTTCTGACTGTTTTCTGCAGAGGGGCGAACTTGCCCTTTTTTTTCTGTTTCTAACTGTTTTCTGCAGAGGGCCGAACCTGCCCTTAACAGCACATTCGAAAAGGTAAAAAGTGGCATTTGAACTTAGTGTTTGTCTTCTTTCTTTTGCTATTTCGTGCGCTAATCCACTAATCTTGTTTGTTGGTGAGTGAAATCAGATTTGTTGCAAACCACAAAAAGGGCAAAAGATAAACAACATTTGCTTGCAGGGCCTTCCTTTTTATTCTGATTTTTAAAAGTCTTTCCTTACTACTTTATCTATTTACTTAGTATAAGTAGGGGAAAGTAATATTTGTTGCTTGCTATGTCTATTTTACTTATTTTACCCTAAGGGGGCATTAGTTTGTTTTCACTTTCCTCCTTTGCACGTTGTGCGGATCCGAAGAAGGTAGTTGGAAACGATTAGTGTCTTCTTCTTAGCAGGGCCTGTTTGGGGATTTCATCTACCCAAGGGACGATCCCAACCACGCATACCGATGGGGTATATAAAGGGGGGAGAGCCAAATTTGTACCTCGATCCAGTTGCGTCGTAATTAGCAAAGTGTTGAAGCTAGGGTGATACCTAGATAGACGTGAAGAGTTGGTCCGAGCCTTTCAGTATCTCGCTGGGGCTCCCGACTCATGCTTGTGACAGACTGGTGTTCACAGTTTGTGCCTCACGTACTGAGCGTATATTGAGGACTCCCTAGAAACCTTGTTCATCCTAGAGTAAGACCTTTGCCAGCCATACCCTTTAAAACACTAATCATAGGATTATGCTTGTTCAAAGTGTCTTTCTGTGAAAAACTAGTAAATTTTGATAAGTCAAACTGTCATTAAAATATTTTAAGTCCTTGCCAAAATCCCTCATCCAAACTAAGTTACATTTTCCACTAAAGAGTGGCGAACTTGCCCTCTGTTTCAACCATTTTCTGCAGAGGGGCGAATCTGCCCTTTGTTATTTCAGCCTTTTTTACTGCAGAGGGGTGAACCTGCCCTCTGTTTCAGCCTTTTGCACTCCAGAGGGGCGAACTTGCCCCACTATTTTTAGCCTTTTCCCACTGCAGAGGGGCGAACTTACCCCATTGTTTCAGCAGTTTTACTGTAAAAGTGCAAATACGCTCCGCTGAACAAACAGTTTCACTCATTTGACCCTTTTAAACCTCCGTTTGAATCCCCAAAGCCTCCATTTGACCATTTGATCAATCCAAACCTTCATTTGGCCATTCCAAGCCCCCGTTCACCCCTCTCGACCATCTATCTATCCAATCTGAATATCCGATTACCCGTTCTGAGTAGTCATTTCCCTGTTCCGAGCATCCATCAACATTTTCTGAAAATCAATGTTTCATTGACTAGACTGCATAAGTGCTTCTTAGGACATCATTGGAGTTCATATCTATCATCAAATCATCCATCCCAATCATCTAGACTTCATTTTTGAATTTTTTTATTTTTATGCCGAAACTTTCGAAGGCCATAACTTTTGACTCGGATATGGGTTTTGGCTGAAATTTTATGGGTGGTTGCATTATGAGCTGGCATTTGGATTCCCAATGACTTCTAAGTCCCTTGGAGCCTCCTTCGACACGTTTTTAGAGCCTCAAATTTTCATCTTGACCCTCAAAATTACAAATTAGCATTTATTTTTTTTAATTTTTCAGTTTTTGATGAACCGTTTCGTTAATAACTCTGAATGCATATCTCATATTTTTGATGTTAGTTAGCAATTCATCCTATCTTAGTATTGGGCATTTTTTGGGAAAAACTAGACTCTCAAACGTATGCCTATGAAGTTTCCTAAAATGGCAAAATTTGACAATTTTTGAAAACTACCAAATTTGGCAAAAATCTGATTGTCAACACCTTACGTCCTCTAGTTGAAACCCATGATCATGTTTTCAAATCAATCCTATCATATCCTATGATCCAATCCCAATCTAAGCCCCATTTCAGTTATAATTTGAGCGTTAATCCCATCCAATCCCAATCTGAGTTTTCATCCAATCCCCATATGAGCTTTCATCCAATCCCCATATGAGCTTCCAATCCATCCTAGTTCTCTATCCATCATCTATTCTTCCCTTCTAATCTATATCCATCATGAATCTGTATCCCCCTCTCGCACGACCAATAATAGTAGTCAAGGGGAATCCTAACTCCGTTGATGACAATAGCAAAAATCTTGTTGATCACGAAGATTGTTATATAGATCCTCTTGACGCTATTATTGCTAGTAAGCTCTCTCCAATCACCTCCCAAAATCCCACTAATTCTTTAAACTATCCCACCATGCCTTCATCCACATCTAATAATGGTTCTTATGCTACCCTTGACAAGGGATATCCAACATCCTCACCATCGACATATTCATCATGTCCTCCCTTTCAACCTCTATCCTATCCAACATCCACTTCCTCTTATCCTCATCATCATCAATCCCAATACCTCTACCTCAATCCCACATCCCAATCTTCTCATCCTAATCCAACACTCACACATTTCTATCACAATCCCCCATCCCAATATTCCTCCTATCCTAATCCACCATCTCAATCCCCTCATCCTTATCTACCATCCATATCCTCCTACGCCAACCCACCATACATTTCTTCCTATGGTGGTTCACCTCCTCAATCTTCCTATTCTAATCCTTCATCTACATATTCCTACTATCATTCACCATCCCAATCTTCCCAATCTAATCCAACATCCACATCCTCCTACATCACTCTCCCTTTTCCCGCATTATATCTTAATCCCCCATCTAATCATAATCCTCCATTTCCTCCAACCACACCTAGTCTTCCATCTAGTCCCATCCACTCATCTAATCATAATCCTCCATCTCCTCCAACCACTCCTAGTTCCCCATCTTTTCCCATCCCTTCATCTAATTCTAATCCTCCATCTCCTCCTAGTCCTACATCCAATCCCATCCCTTCATCTATTCCTAATCCTCCAACCACTCCTAGTCCTCCATCTAGTCCCATCCCTCCATCTAATCCTAATCCTCCATCTCCTCCTAGTCCTACATCCATTCCCATCCCTTCATCTAATTCTAATCCTCCATCTCCTCCTATTCCTACATCTATTTTCATCCCTTCATCTAATCCTAATCCTCCATCTCCTCCTAGTCCTACATCCAATCCCATCCCTTCATCTAATCCTAATCTTCCATCCATTTCCATCCCTTCATCTAATCCTAATCCTCCATCTCCTCCTAGTCCTCCATCCAATCCTAATCCACAAATCCCTAATCATAATCCTCCATCTCCTCCTAGTTCTACATCTAATCCTCCAATTCTTAGTCCTAATCCTCATCCACACATCCACTTATATAATCCTCCAATTCTTAATCCTAATCCTCCATCCATTCCCATCCCTTCATCTAATTCTAATCCTCCATCTCCTCCTAGTCCTCCATCCAATCCCAATCAGATACCCACATCTAATCCTAATCCTCCATCTCCTCCTAGTCCTACATCCAATCCCCTACCCACATCTAATCCTAATCCTCCATCTCCTCCTAGTCCTACATCCATTCCCATCCCTACATCTAACCCTAATCCCACATCTCCTCCTAGTCCTCCATCCCTTCCCATCACTCTACCAAATCCTACATCCCTTCCAAATTTTTCCCAAGGACTCATGCAAGAAGAGACACCATGCCCTCCCACTCTATCATGTACTGTCACTAGTGATGAGGCCCTCCTCCATCCTATACCTATCCCTCCCATCACCGCTCCTAACACTATCCAAACAGTTGAGTTGTTCAAACCCATCGACTCCATTGAAATCCCATCTTCTAATAGATCCACCCAATCCATTGAAGACATCCAATCCCCTCCTGCTAGTCCTAATATTCCCAAACTTCAAACCCATGACCTTCATGAATCCTCCATCCTCCTATCTCCCCCAATTGAGGAGTCCCTCCAACACTCTTCCATCATCATACATCCCCCACAAGATGAGTCATGCCAAGAGCTTGATCCAAAGCATACAAGCATATCCCCTCCTCCAAATCAAGATCACTCCATCCCATCTACTCCCTCTCAAGAAAATAGTCTTCCATCCATTTCATCTCATGATCCATACCCTCAACCAAGTCATGATCCTATCCTCCCATCCACCCCATCTCAAGATCACACTATCTCCTCCACTCCATCCCATGATCCCATTTTCCTTCAAGATCCAATCACTCCATCTCATGAGCCCTTATCATCCACTACCATACATCTAGACCCCATTGTACTCCCCAATTCCTCTCATGATCCCTTATCACTCATTCCTCCTGATGCGGCTATCCCCTCATCTCCATCGCATGATCCTTCATCACCAATCCCAATGCCACTTTTGTACCACCTTGGTTTCATTACACTTATCCATGGTGGCCTTCTTACAGAAGCAAAAAAAAGTATAGGCACCACCTTTCCTCTTCCACCTACTA
>CM021105.1:38909337-38925901 GCA_007115665.2 Sequoiadendron giganteum
GTGAGCACGAATAAGTTCAAGTGGTGTGCAAGTATGATGGGCCTTGGGGTCTAGAATATTCAATGACTCTAGGTATTGAAAAGGGTTTAGTGAGTTCATCGTCAAGTGGGAGATTGTTGAGAATGTGTGTCTCAAACTCACTAGTAAAAACCCTGATTCTGTCACCAAGCAACAAAGTTTCTTAACTGTTATGATTAAATATTTTACCTCTATACCGTCGGGTGCTTATGAGAGAGGCGCGGTAGCACGGTTATCGCCATACCATAGGAGCTCTCAACCTATTTAGTGGTAGCGTAGTTACCGCCATACTGTGGGAACCTCCTAGCTATCAAGCAGTGGACACCGCCATACCATAAGTGTCTTTACATTGGGGTGCGGTAGTGCGGTATATTGCCATACCGCAAAGACCTGCCAACACTCTGGCGGTAGTGCGGTGTAACCTGCCATATTGCGAGACACTTTGAGTCATCTAGTGGTAGTGCGGTTACCACCATATCACGAGTGCCTCCTAAGTGTCTAGCGGTACTACAGTAGACTACCACACCACGGGTTTCTTCGGCCTAGCAAGCGGTAGTGCAGTAGTAAGACCTTGGGTGAACATCACAGAATTGTTGATTGTTGAGGTGTACACTGATCAGTGGAGGTTGATTTTTGAATTGTAAGGTGGTCGTTGGGATGATTGGGAAGTTTGACAGTTACTCAACAGAGGAAGTTGAACTGAACCAATTGTACAGAGAATGAATTAATCATGGGTGTTGCTATACATTGCAATGTTCAAGAACTATAAAAAATTTTGATGGTTCAATAGTTCAATGGTTGAATGAATTGATTGATCAATTTTGTGAGTTTTATTGTATGTTGTAAGGAAGCATTGTAACAGTGATATTCGGTTCGTGATTGGTCAAGTAAATACTACTATTATAATATTGACATCTGAAAAGAGGAGTCTATAACTTGTTTGCAATTTTATTTACTGTAATACAAGTGATCTTCTTTGGTGTGGTGGGTTTATCTCCCATAAGGGTTTTCCCACGTAAATCTGGTGTTGATTGTGTTTGAGTTTATTTCTCCATTTTTGTTATTTCTTTCATGTGCATTTTAATGAATATTAATTGTAAAATTTAAAGTCATATATGCATTCTCCTCTAAATTTTGACATTAGGAAAGTGTTTCGTATATGTCTTCTTTCCTTACAAATATTTTATTTCACACTAGGATAGATACATACAATTGATAAATTGGGTTATTATTTCATTATATTAGAAATTGACAATAGTTGGAGTTCATTTTCATCACCAATTTCTTAATTCCAACTAATCTAGTACTTTTATAGCACTATGTTTTTACTATAAGGAGTGGAGATACCAATCCAATGAAAAATTTCAATAAGATATTTCATAAGAACCAAATTAATATTAATATTCTCTATTACCAAAATGAAGAAGATTTCATTAGAATATATTTGAAATCTCTTGATTGAATACCTACAACATTTTTTAGAAGAAAGTAGGCATTGAATTTTTAGTAGCAACATATATGCAAAGACTTTTAAGGTACAAAAATAACTATTTCCATTAGGTCTAGGAGCCATTAGATATCTATTATCATTGGGATAGAGTAAGATGCCTAACAAAATTGGTCAAATTTAATATGCTCGCAATCATAAAAATCCATTATTGAATAGTATACCAAATACTTTATATTAACTATAAAACCAAATCTATAATTAGTGTAGACATCCAAATTTGATCACTTCCATATGATCAAAATTGTCTACTTTATTCATCTATTTCATTAATAGTGATTAAATAATTTATTTAATCATTATTTCATTTTCTGCCTAAGGTTCCTAAAGTATATAATTAAATAAATTAAATACTTTACCTTACCACCCTGTTCTTCTCTAAATTAAATAAATATGACAAATTATTTAATTTAGTCTTTTAACCCATTTGGATTAAAATCAATTTTTAATTCCCCTTTTTCTCTCCCCTTGTCACATTCTCCATAACCCTCTTCTAATCCGGATTAAATTAATTAATCTGTGATTAGGATGTGCACCACTTAATCTTGATTAAGTGTCACATCCTCCATAATCTCCCACTTGTCCCTAATCTCTCATTAATTATCCTAATCTTGTGTTTGCACAACCTTAATTAGAATCATTAGCCACATTTGGCTTACCTTTTCTGGTCAACCTTCCCACTTACCATTTTTAGCCTGGACTCTCTTCCCCATGTGAATTTTTAATTCACATTTATTTTCCCAAGGTTTCTCTCTTCCCCATGTGAATTTTTAATTCACTTTTATCTTTCCAAGGTCTTCCCCATCCCCATGCAAGATTCTAGAAGCCTTGACTTGTCACTTCACATGTGCCAAGGGCTTCTAGAACCTTGGACTTGTCACATCACCCACATGTGACAAATCTCTAGCTTTTTGGAGACCCTCTCTTATCCACTAGATTCTTCCAATCATTGTGAATTTTTAATTCATTTTTATTCCTCCAAGGAATCTTCTCATCCCCCAAGATCCATCTCATTTCCACATCACTCCACCCTAAGACATCTCAAATTCCACATGTCAAGATGTGAGGGTTTGTGGGTCCTCAACTCACCATATCCCTTCATCTTGATCTTTGTTGGATCAATGCCAACCATTGAATTCTCTAGAGAATTCAATTTAGCCTATAAATACCCATTCAATTCCCTCATTTAAAAAAAAAAAAGTCTTTTGCAACAAAACTCTTGCAAATTTATCACTTGAGCTCTCATCTTATTGTCATTACATCCTCATCCATTTTCATATCATTTGCATATTCAACATAGCTCGCCATCCAAGGAGCACACAATTCTTGAAGCATCAAAGGGCCAACCAAGGAAGCAACAACATGAAGGTATAACAACAATCATTTTGTTTATCTTACTTCTATGTTGTTTATTTTCTAAGGCTAATCTTATTGAGGTGTCTTATTATCTTGTTGCTTCTCTTTAATGCATTATTAGTTTTATCTAGCATCTCACATTGGAAGTAGCATTTTATTAGGATCACATTTCTGGCACGCCCGGTGGGACCCACAAAGGGGTCTTTTTTTTCACGTTTTTTGTTGTTAGCTTGTTTGCAGATTCAGGTCATAGAGGAGTGAACTTGCCCTCCCAGATGCTACAGAAGGGCGACCTTGCCCTCTGTTTCAGCTATTTTCTGTAGATGGGCGAACCTGCCCTTTGTTGTTTCTGACTGTTTTCTGCAGAGGGGCGAATCTGCCCTTTAGGCTGTTTTCTGACTATTTTCTGCAGAGGGGCGAATCTACCCTTTAGGCTATTTTTTGATTATTTTCTGTAGAGGGGCGAATCTTCCCTTTATGTTATTTTCTGACTATTTTCTGCAGAGGGGCAAATCTGCCCTTTTGGCTGTTTTTGATTGTTTTCTGACTGTTTTCTGTAGAGGGGCGAATCTGCCCTTTAGGCTATTTTCTGACTGTTTTCTGCAGAGGGGCGAATCTGCCCTTTAGGCTATTTTTTGACTATTTTCTGCAAAGGGGCGAATCTGCCCTTTAGGCTATTTTTTGACTATTTTCTACAGAGGGGCAAACCTGCCCTTTAGGCTGTTTCTGACTGTTTTCTGCAGAGGGGCGAACTTGCCCTTTTTTTTCTGTTTCTAACTGTTTTCTGCAGAGGGCCGAACCTGCCCTTAACAGCACATTCGAAAAGGTAAAAAGTGGCATTTGAACTTAGTGTTTGTCTTCTTTCTTTTGCTATTTCGTGCGCTAATCCACTAATCTTGTTTGTTGGTGAGTGAAATCAGATTTGTTGCAAACCACAAAAAGGGCAAAAGATAAACAACATTTGCTTGCAGGGCCTTCCTTTTTATTCTGATTTTTAAAAGTCTTTCCTTACTACTTTATCTATTTACTTAGTATAAGTAGGGGAAAGTAATATTTGTTGCTTGCTATGTCTATTTTACTTATTTTACCCTAAGGGGGCATTAGTTTGTTTTCACTTTCCTCCTTTGCACGTTGTGCGGATCCGAAGAAGGTAGTTGGAAACGATTAGTGTCTTCTTCTTAGCAGGGCCTGTTTGGGGATTTCATCTACCCAAGGGACGATCCCAACCACGCATACCGATGGGGTATATAAAGGGGGGAGAGCCAAATTTGTACCTCGATCCAGTTGCGTCGTAATTAGCAAAGTGTTGAAGCTAGGGTGATACCTAGATAGACGTGAAGAGTTGGTCCGAGCCTTTCAGTATCTCGCTGGGGCTCCCGACTCATGCTTGTGACAGACTGGTGTTCACAGTTTGTGCCTCACGTACTGAGCGTATATTGAGGACTCCCTAGAAACCTTGTTCATCCTAGAGTAAGACCTTTGCCAGCCATACCCTTTAAAACACTAATCATAGGATTATGCTTGTTCAAAGTGTCTTTCTGTGAAAAACTAGTAAATTTTGATAAGTCAAACTGTCATTAAAATATTTTAAGTCCTTGCCAAAATCCCTCATCCAAACTAAGTTACATTTTCCACTAAAGAGTGGCGAACTTGCCCTCTGTTTCAACCATTTTCTGCAGAGGGGCGAATCTGCCCTTTGTTATTTCAGCCTTTTTTACTGCAGAGGGGTGAACCTGCCCTCTGTTTCAGCCTTTTGCACTCCAGAGGGGCGAACTTGCCCCACTATTTTTAGCCTTTTCCCACTGCAGAGGGGCGAACTTACCCCATTGTTTCAGCAGTTTTACTGTAAAAGTGCAAATACGCTCCGCTGAACAAACAGTTTCACTCATTTGACCCTTTTAAACCTCCGTTTGAATCCCCAAAGCCTCCATTTGACCATTTGATCAATCCAAACCTTCATTTGGCCATTCCAAGCCCCCGTTCACCCCTCTCGACCATCTATCTATCCAATCTGAATATCCGATTACCCGTTCTGAGTAGTCATTTCCCTGTTCCGAGCATCCATCAACATTTTCTGAAAATCAATGTTTCATTGACTAGACTGCATAAGTGCTTCTTAGGACATCATTGGAGTTCATATCTATCATCAAATCATCCATCCCAATCATCTAGACTTCATTTTTGAATTTTTTTATTTTTATGCCGAAACTTTCGAAGGCCATAACTTTTGACTCGGATATGGGTTTTGGCTGAAATTTTATGGGTGGTTGCATTATGAGCTGGCATTTGGATTCCCAATGACTTCTAAGTCCCTTGGAGCCTCCTTCGACACGTTTTTAGAGCCTCAAATTTTCATCTTGACCCTCAAAATTACAAATTAGCATTTATTTTTTTTAATTTTTCAGTTTTTGATGAACCGTTTCGTTAATAACTCTGAATGCATATCTCATATTTTTGATGTTAGTTAGCAATTCATCCTATCTTAGTATTGGGCATTTTTTGGGAAAAACTAGACTCTCAAACGTATGCCTATGAAGTTTCCTAAAATGGCAAAATTTGACAATTTTTGAAAACTACCAAATTTGGCAAAAATCTGATTGTCAACACCTTACGTCCTCTAGTTGAAACCCATGATCATGTTTTCAAATCAATCCTATCATATCCTATGATCCAATCCCAATCTAAGCCCCATTTCAGTTATAATTTGAGCGTTAATCCCATCCAATCCCAATCTGAGTTTTCATCCAATCCCCATATGAGCTTTCATCCAATCCCCATATGAGCTTCCAATCCATCCTAGTTCTCTATCCATCATCTATTCTTCCCTTCTAATCTATATCCATCATGAATCTGTATCCCCCTCTCGCACGACCAATAATAGTAGTCAAGGGGAATCCTAACTCCGTTGATGACAATAGCAAAAATCTTGTTGATCACGAAGATTGTTATATAGATCCTCTTGACGCTATTATTGCTAGTAAGCTCTCTCCAATCACCTCCCAAAATCCCACTAATTCTTTAAACTATCCCACCATGCCTTCATCCACATCTAATAATGGTTCTTATGCTACCCTTGACAAGGGATATCCAACATCCTCACCATCGACATATTCATCATGTCCTCCCTTTCAACCTCTATCCTATCCAACATCCACTTCCTCTTATCCTCATCATCATCAATCACAATACCTCTACCTCAATCCCACATCCCAATCTTCTCATCTTAATCCAACACTCACACATTCCTATCACAATCCCCCATCCCAATATTCCTCCTATCCTAATCCACCATCTCAATCCCCTCATCCTTATCTACCATCCATATCCTCCTATGCCAACATACCATACATTTCTTCCTATGGTGGTTCACCTCCTCAATCTTCCTATTCTAATCCTTCATCTACATATTCCTACTATCATTCACCATCCCAATCTTCCCAATCTAATCCAACATCTACATCCTCCTACATCACTCTCCCTTTTCCTGCATTATATCTTAATCCCCCATCTAATCATAATCCTCCATTTCCTCCAACCACACCTAGTATTCCATCCATTTCCATCCCTTCATCTAATCCTAATCCTCCATCTCCTCCTAGTCCTCCACCTAATCCTAATCCATAAATCCCTAATAATAATCCTCCATCTCCTCCTAGTTCTACATCTAATCCTCCAATTCTTAATCCTAATCCTTATCCACACATCCACTCATATAATCCTCCAATTCTTAATCCTAATCCTCCATCCATTCCCATCCCTTCATCTAATTTTAATCCTCCATCTCCTCCTAGTCCTCCATCCAATCCCAATCCCATACCCACATCTAATCCTAATCCTCCATCTCCTCCTAGTCCTACATCCATCCCTTCATCTAATCCTAATCCTCTATCTCCTCCTAGTTCTCCATCCATTCTGATCCCTTCATCTAATCCTAATCCTCCATCTCCTCCTAGTCCTACATCCATTTCCATCCCTTCATCTAATCCTAATCCTCCATCTCCTCCTAGTCCTACATCCAATCCCATCCCTTCATCTAATCCTAATCCTCCATCCATTTCCATCCCTCCAATTCCTAATCCTAATCCTCCATCTCCTCCTAGTCCTCCATCCATTCCCATCCCTTCATCTAATCCTAATCCTCCATCTCCTCCTAGTTCTACATCTAATCCTCATCCACACATCCAGTCATATAATCCTCCAATTCCTAATCCTAATCCTCCATCTCCTCCTAGTCCTCCATCCAATCCCATCCCTTCATCTAATTCTAATCCTCCATCTCCTCCTAGTCCTCCATCCAATCCCATCCCCATGTCCAATCCTAATCCTCCAATCCCCAATCCTCATCCTCCATCCCTTCCCATCACTCTACCAAATCCTACATCCCTTCCAAATGTTTCCCAAGGACTCATGCAAGAAGAGACACCATGCCCTCCCACTTTATCATGTACTATCACTAGTGATGAGGCCCTCCTCCATCCTAGACCTATCCCACCCATCGCCATTCCTACCGCCATCCAAACGATTGAGCCGGTCAAACCCATTGAATCCATTGAATCCCCATATTCTACTACTAGATCCACCCAATCCATTGAATACATCCAATCCCCTCCTCCCACTCCTAATATTCATAAACTTCAATCCCATGACCTTCATGAATCCTCCATCCTCCTATCTCCCCCAATTGAGGAGTCCCTCCAACACTCTTCCATCATCATACATCCCACACAAGATGAGTCATGCCAAGCACTTGATCCAAAGCATACAAGCATATCCCCTCCTCCAAATCAAGATCACTCCATCCCATCTACTCCATCTCAAGAACATAGTCTTCCATCCATTTCATCTCATGATCCATACCCTTAACCAAGTCATGATCCTATCCTCCCATCCACCCCATCTCAAGATCACACTATCTCCTCCACTCCATCCCATGATCCCATTTTCCTTCAAGCTCCAATCACTCCATCTCATGAGCCCTTATCATCCACTACCATACATCTAGATCCAATTGTACTCTCCAATTCCTCTCATGATTCCTTATCACTCATTCCTCCTAATTTTGCTATCCCCTCATCCCCATCACATGATCCTTCATCGCCATCTAGTCTTACCATCCCAATGCCACTTTTGTATCACCTTGGTAACATTGCATGCATCCATGGTGGTCTTCTTGCAGAAGAAAAACAATGTCTATGCACCACCTTTCCTCTTCCACCTACTAATGTGCTTGCATCATGCTTCCAAGAGAATAAGCATCCTACCATAAATCACATGCTACAAAATATGAACTATCAAGGAAAAGGTTTAGGCCTTAATGAGCAAGGTACTTGAGAACCCATTCAAGTCAAAGAACATCTAGGCACACATGGTCTTGGATATATCTCCCAAAACTCACACTCTAAAGATGTTGGTACAACCTTCCTACATCCTAAATGATCCTCTTCTAAAGGCACAAGAGGTACTTCCCATCATTCTACCAAGACATATGCCGACATCCCCCCTCCTCCATCATACTACCTACAAAAAACCATCCATCTTCCTCCCTCATCCTCTCAATCCATTTTGGGTCCTTATGTCCCTCCATCCATTGTTGCTAATCCTCCATCTACTATGGGTTCTTATATCCCTCCATCAAAACCCACACATCCTCCATATACACAGTCTATTTTAGGTCCTTACATCCCAAAATCACCTCCTCCATCTTATCCTATTCATCCACCCCCTCTCCCTCATACACAGCATCAAAATCCTACCTTCATAACTCCTAATCAGGATCAACAAAGGCACATACCTACACATTATCCATCCACACTTCCTCATCAAATGCCTACCTCCATCGCTCCCCATCATCCATCTCCTTGCATCTATCCCCTTGCTACTAAAAGAACTTTGGATACCAAAGCAACAATACATAAATCCAAACATCCAAATGAATCTAAAGCTCCTCATGTCCCCTTCCACAGACATGTTGAAGAACAGTAAAATCGAGTCCAAAATCCAAATCAATCCAAAAGGCCACAAAGGCCCACCGAAGCAAAAATAAAATTCATGTGGATCCCAAAGAAAAAAGGTGTCTTACCTTCAATTGAAAAGTCCATAACGACATCCAAAGTTGCTATTCCCCCACAAAATCGTTCACCTCCTCCATCTCCTAAATCTATTTTAGGTCCCTACATCCCAACAATCACTATCCCAACTCCTCCATTATTGCCACACTCTCCATCTATTCATCCATCTATCTTTTCACATCCACCATCACATGTGCCAATGTTGGTCTTGCACACCTTCCCCCATCACACATCCACTCCATCGTTCAATCCATACACCTTCCAACATCCCATCCACTATCCCCCATATCTCCCCCATCAAATTCCTTTAATCCATCCTCTTGCATTAACCATCTAGTCTAATAAGGTTGTACCAACATCCGAATAGTCACTTCAAACATGGGCTCTTATTACCTCATATGGAACTTGATGTGTGATTCCTTCATCCCTATCCTTATCAATTGTCCTCTAAAAATCTGCATATCCATATCCCTATCTTCGTCCACATCCTAGTCCAAAAAATACAAAAAACTAAAAAAATCAAAAGAGAAAAAATCAGAACAATACAAAAACAAAAAAAAAAATAGTAAAGAGAAAATCATTCGTCCAATGGTGAAAACTTGGCAAACAAGCGCCTTGGATAAGTACCATGATGAAAACTTGGAAAACAAGCATCATGCATAAATTCCCCATCTAGTCTCCTTCCACGATTGGGGGCAACATCCACTTACGGATTCCTTTCCTCCATCTCCTACATCTGCCTATCTTCCGCATCATATCCATCCTATCCCATTTATCCCACTCCCTCCATCTTCCTTGTGATCTTGATAAATGTAGGGGCAAACCTATATACATGCTTTGGACACCTCTTGGCATATATTCCCATCCATACACTATCATATTCCTTATCCACCTCTATCTATCTTCCATTGCCCATCTCACTCCCTTATCCACCCATCTTGCTATCCCTCTTGCCTCGTCATGCATGACACATATAGAGTGGGGGCATCTCCTTATTTGCAATTAGGTCCTTGGAGACATCATCCATCCATTCCGCCAGGTAATCTTCTCCATCTCCCCATCCTCTCATCCCATAGTCCTTTTCATCCTTTCATCCTTATCTCCCCATTCATCTATCTAAACATCCAATCCATCTCCCTATCCTTATCTTCCTATCTACCCATCCACAAGTCCTTTTCCATCTTTTCATTCTTATCTCCTCATCCGTTTATCTACCCAGTAATCCATGTCATCTTTCTGAATCCTTATCCTTCTATCCATATATCCTAGAATATTTCTATCTCCCCATCTTTATCAATCCATCCATTTTCCTTCCATCTCATAGTCCCTTGTCATTGGTCTCTAGCTATAGGCTGCCCTCATGCAATCCAATGACTTGATACCTCACTATCATCATTCCTATCTATTTCTCACATCTTTCCAACCTTCATCACTCATCTACCCATCATCTATCCACCTATCCTAGCATCTTCTTTTCCTTCCATCTCATAATCCCTTATCATTGGTCTCTAGCTATAGGCTACCCTCACGCAATCCAATGACTTGATATTTCACTATCATCATTCCTATCTCTTTCTCACATCTTTCCAATCTTCATCACTCATCTATCCGTCATCTATCCACCTATCCTAGCATCTTCTTATCCATCCATCCATTTCCCTCTATTATCCCTTGTCATTGGTAACTAGCTCTAGGCTACCCACATGCAACCCAATGCCATTCACATCGTCATTCATCCCTCCTCTCTATTTACCACATCTTTCTCACATCTTCATCACGTATCTATCCATCGTCTCACCTCTCAAATTCATATTCTAATGATTTGAATTACCTATCCCATCCCTGAGCTTCACATCCTACATATCTTACACATATCAACCATCGTTCTATCCAATCCTGCGACCTATCCTGGCTCATTATATCCACTCCATCATTTTATCCATGTATCTTGGTCATCTCATCATCCCTTATCCATTGTTTGTCGTCGGTCTCTTGTCGAACTACGTTGCCCCTATGCTTTCATGTAGGCAAGCTCGATCGTTTGATCTGTCCCTAGGGTTCTATCTTTTGTTTGTCTTGTCTCTTCCATCGTCTATCTTTGGCCTTGTGTTGAGCTATGTGGCCCCTGCGCTTTCGCGTAGACAAGGTCAATCATTTGGTCCACCCCCTGGGCATTTTTTTCCATCTGATCATTGTCCTCCATCGATGTCTTCATTTTCCTCTTTCCGCTTTTATCCATGGTCTCTTATCAAACTACGAGGGCTCTGCGCTTTCACGTAGGCAAGGTTGATCTTTGATCAACCCTCGAGCCCTTAGGTCTTTAGGGTTTTTATTGCCTTTTGTCCTATCATCCTGTCATCATGTCATCTTGTCGTGTCATCAAGTATGTCCCTATCCGAGCTAGTTCTTATCAAACAACGGTCATCTGTATCCCAAGATCCAATCAGTTTCTGCTATCCTGCGTCATGTCGATCAACCAATCTATCCTCCATCTTTGGTCTCAACAGGATGTATCCTTCCTAACAGACTGCATCAACCCCATCCATCATCTTGATCCTATGGCAAAGGATGTTTCAAACTTGATTGTGATCTTTTGATGTTTTTGACATTTTGTTTATCATTTGAGCTCCCTATCATCACTTGTCATGGTCACCTTGATCTATCATATCATGGTGTGCTTTGACTAGTAAACATAGGGGCGTATCTTGATCTTTTTTTATGTTTTTGTCTTCTTGGTTGTCCCACGTAGTACCCACCAAGACTCTTGCGGTCTTGTGTTATGCTGGGGCATCCTTTTGTGATTGTGGTTATCCCAATACTAGGCCCGACCACTATCTTTATGACTTTGGGGTGTTGGAATAGCCTTCTTGTCTATTATGTTTGTTTTATGCATTAGACACTAATCCGTCTTGGTTTACATACCCTGACACCTGGTGTCTTATGCTATAGAAAAAATCAGTGCTCTATGGATGGAAAATTGCATTAGGATTGCATTTCATTTTCCATTCCCTCATCTTGCATATCTCCCCCATCCTCATCCATTCAAATCATCTAATCACACTCTTGGTTTTAGCCTTGCTACAAGCCTTGATCCAATCATCCTCATCATCCTCATCATCATCATCATTATCATCTCTAGGATGTATCCTTCCCTATCCTTGTGTTGCTTTGGGATGTATCTTTCCCTCATCAACAACACTCTCATCGGGACGTATCCTTCCCTATCATTGTGTTGTTTTGGGTATGTATCATTCCCTCGTCAACAACACTCATCCTCATCCTCATCATCAGTGGGATGTATCCTTCCCTATCCTTATGTTGTTTTGGGATGTATCATTCCCTCGTCAACAACACTCATCCTCATCCTCATCAGGATGTATCCTTCCCTATCCTTGTGTTGTTTTGGGATGTATCATGTCCTCATCAACAACACTTCGTCAACCATCCACCCAACCTAGCTTGTACCTGGATTGGGGAAACATCACATTTTTCCTTGCATCCATTTGTGCTCACCTTTATCTCCCATCGCTTATCATCATTTTTTTTGTTTCATCACTTTACATTATTATTTTCATATCCCCTCCCATCTCTCATCCTTTCCCCCATCTATTTCTTCCTATCGAGAGGTCACTCGGGACCCCTCTCTTTTCCCCCATCGCCCTCTCGAGGGGGCATACCCTTCCCATTTATCTATTCTCTCTGCCATAATCTCCATCCATTCCCCCACTAATTTGGACAGCTCAAGTCCTCCTCCCCAAGCTGGGGCATCATCCTCTGGTGAATTCCTCTATAGAGTCATCTGCACTTTCTTTTCTTCGAAGCACGATTATTCTAATGGTACTTCGAAGAGGGGAAAAATGTAGACATCCAAATTTGATCACTTCCATATGATCAAAATTGTCTACTTTATTCATCTATTTCATTAATAGTGATTAAATAATTTATTTAATCATTATTTCATTTTCTGCCTAAGGTTCCTAAAGTATATAATTAAATAAACTAAATACTTTACCTTATCACCCTGTTCTTCTCTAAATTAAATAAATATGACAAATTATTTAATTTAGTCTTTTAACCCATTTGGATTAAAATCAATTTTTAATTCCCCTTTTTCTCTCTCCTTGTCACATTCTCCATAACCCTCTTCTAATCCGGATTAAATTAATTAATTTGTGATTAGGATGTGCACCACTTAATCTTGATTAAGTGTCACATCCTCCATAATCTCCCACTTGTCCCTAATCTTGTATTTGCACAACCTTAATCAGAATCATTAGCCACATTTGGCTTACCTTTTCTGGTCAACCTTCCCACTTACCATTTTTAGCCCAAACTCTCTTCCCCATGTGAATTTTTAATTCACATTTATTTTCCCAAGGTTCCTTTCTTCCCCATGTGAATTTTTAATTCACTTTTATCTTTCCAAGGTCTTCCCCATCCCCCATGCAAGATTCTAGAAGCCTTGACTTGTCACTTCACATGTGCCAAGGGCTTCTAGAACCTTGGACTTGTCACATCACCCACATGTGACAAATCTCCAGCTTTTTGGAGACCCTCTCTTATCCACTAGATTCTTCCAATCATTGTGAATTTTTAATTCATTTTTATTCCTCCAAGGAATCTTCTCATCCCCCAAGATCCACCTCATTTCCACATCACTCCACCCTAAGACATCTCAAATTCCACATGTCAAGATGTGAGGGCTTGTGAGTCCTCAACTCACCATATCCCTTCATCTTGATCTTTGTTGGATCAATCCCAACCGTTGAATTCTCTAGAGAATTCAATTTAGTCTATAAATACCCATTCAATTCCCTCATTTAAAAAAAAAAAAAGTCTTTTGCAACAAAACTCTTGCAAATTTATCATTTGAGCTCTCATCTCATTGTCATTACATCCTCATCCATTTTCATATCATTTGCATATTCAACATAGCTTGCCATCCAAGGAGCACACAATTCTTGAAGCATCAAAGGGCCAACCAAGGAAGCAACAACATGAAGGTATAACAACAATCATTTTGTTTATCTTACTTCTATGTTGTTTATTTTCGAAGGCTAATCTTATTGAGGTGCCCTATTATCTTGTTGCTTCTCTTTATTGCATTATTAGTTTTATCTAGCATCTCACATTGGAAGTAGCATTTTATTAGGATCACAATTAGGTAACAATGAATTAAGTGTTACCTCCACATGTGACCACATAAAAAATTGGCAAGTTGTTAATGCTTACAATACTACAATACATTTTGGGAATGGGGAAGTGAGTCTTTTATTCTTCAATCCACACAAAGCTAGATATTTGATATCTCATTAGGAATTGATCCCCAATACTTAGATGGCTACACCTTATCCTCATACACTTAATGGAGAAGTGTTTTAGATTTTTGTTAAGAATTTGAATTTAGAACTAAAGAATTATAGGAATATAGTGCACAAGTTATTATATAATTTAATGTAGTTGTAGAGGCAAGTTTAGCAAAATTGAATCCCATGTACTTTACATAAATAATATAGTTTTAAAAAATGAATGGGAAATGGGATGCATCAGTAAATACTGGTACTATCTCTACCCCACTAGAGAAGGTAGGTCATAATATTGATATTGGGATCTTCTATAAAACTTGCTACTCTAGGATTTAATTCTTGGCATAGAATTCATAAAAGAGCATCACATCTAGAGATAAATTGTCTAAAATTTAAGTCAATGTCTAGATTTTTTCAAGAGGAGATAGATAATTAAGAAATTGTGCCTACAAGTGATGAGAAAAATACAAGCTTTGGTACTATAATGTTGTTAAACACACATGATTTTCCTTCTCAAGAAGATAATAAGCCAAATGTGAACTTTGATGAGATCAAAGCATATCAAGAATATCAGAGAGGCAATAAGTACACATTTATGAGTAAAACAAAGAGCCCACTCATTACCTCCTATTGTGTGTCTTCTAACATGCCCCATTATTTTTCAACAAAATGAGGACCCCTTGCCAATTTTAGGAGTGTTGTTATATTAGGGTTTTATCACAAGTCAATGTTTTTCTCCTCATCTTCTACAAGTGCCCATTGTCACATTAGTTCAATTTCAAACCAAGTTTGAGTGAAGAGGTTCACATTCCCAAAAATAGTATATTAGCATAAGCATCTATGAGATGATCTTGTTAGTATTGTTTATCTAGTCATCTATGTCATTTCACAAAATGAACATAATTTTGGCTTAAAAATTAAAGGTGTTATGGTCCTATTGTTTGTCATTTTGGATTGGTTTGATGTCTTAAAGGGTTTGGTTGAAATCGTCAGTCAAGGTAGGGATCTATATCCAATTGGTTCATTTTCTCCAACATCACATTTACACCTCTTAGCAATTTATTCACAAAGTGTTTAAGATGTTTTCTAGTGTTTAAGAGGTATTTTGAAAAATCCTCATGTACACCTAATATGATAATCATGGGAATAGAAGGAGGTTGTGGTTCTAATTAATCTACATTGATATCCACCTTTACAAACAACTTCAATACAAACACCAAATTATACAATACTTAGTTAAAATCCCATTTTCTACGAGACAAAATTGAAGCATTTATAATAATGTGATGGTCAAATGTATGTGTCATACTCGCATGATATAATCTCATCAATTACCATTAGAACAACATTTATAGAAGATGTCATAAATTGAAAAAAGGGATAAATAAAAGATAATAAAACTGTGATTATCTATTTATTCCTAAATGCTAAATGATAAAAGTATTTTTAAAACTCTTAAAAGAAATTTAAAATGTTTAAAAGCTTTAAAAATTTATAATAAACTTAAAAAATTTAATAAATTTTGAAAGGTTTTAATTTTTAAAAAAATTTAATAAATTTTGAAATGTTTTTTTTTTTTTTAAATTTAATAAATTTTGAAAGTTTTTAAACTTATCTTTTGTATAAGCGTAGTTCATCTATCATGTTGCATCATGATATTGATCATTATCTTTCAGGGAGAGTCAAAATATTTTTAAATGTTAATAAAAAATTCTTTTCAAATTTTCACATTAGTATTAATACGAATAAATAAATGGGCAATGATTATGCAAAGGGGATATAAATGTCTTATTCTTAATCTTATGAAGAAAAAAATACAAATACACTTTTAACATTAAAATGTTCACTTACAAGTTGAAATCTTGCAAACTATCATATTTGAAATCCAAAATCCTTCAATGTTTAGTTCTTACTTTCCCACAATTGCACTGTTCATCATTATCATTAGAATATACACTTGACTAACAAATTTTACTAAAGAAAAAACATATGATTTTTTTATTATAAATCTTGTAAAAAAAAAAAATATAACTACAATCTTTAATACTAAAATGTTCACTTGAACAATTTTCATTTAAAAAATCTAGTTGAACATCAATTTTTCCAAACAAAGGAATGAACATAAAGCTAAAATAAAATCAAAAGGTATTTTAATGAATACTTCATCTTTAAAAGGAATTGATGCATAAAAAGCAAAACTTCTATGATAGGTTAAATGGATTAAATATCAACAATGTCATGTGACCAAATCAACGGTTGATTCTTTTTCATATGACAAATCAACATGAAAAATAATTGTTAAAGGCACA
>CM021105.1:38926001-39020947 GCA_007115665.2 Sequoiadendron giganteum
ATCTACCCTTTATGCTATTTTCTTATTGTTTTCTACAGAGGGGCGAATCTGCCCTTTAGGCTATTTTTTGACTATTTTCTGCAGAAGGGCGAATCTGCCCTTTAGGTTGTTTTCTGACTGTTTTCTGCAGAGGGGCGAATCTGCCCTTTATGCTGTTTTCTGACTGTTTTCTGCAGAGGAGCAAATCTGCCCTTTAGGCTATTTTTTGACTATTTTCTGCAAAGGGGCGAATATGCCCTTTATGCTGTTTTCTGCAGAGGGGCGAATCTGCCCTTTTGATTGTTTCTGACTATTTTCTGTAGAGGGGCGAACCTGCCCTTAACAACACATTCGGGAAGGTAAAAAGTGGCATTGTAGTTTCGTTTTTGTCTTCTTTCTTTTGTTGTTTTGTGCTCTAATCAACTAATCTTGTTTGTTGGTGAGTGAAGTCAAATTTGCTAAAAATCACAAAAAAGGAAAAAAGATAAACAACTAACACTTGCTTGCAGGGCCTTCCTTTTTATTCTGATTTTTAAAATTCTTTCCTTACTGATTTATCTATTTACTTAGAATAATTAGGGGGAAGTAATATTTGCTGCTTGCTATGTTTATTTTACTTATTTTACCCTAAGGGGGCATTAGTTTGTTTTCACTTTCCTCCTTTGCACGTTGTGTGGATCCGAAGGAGGTTATTGGAAACAATTAGTGTCTTCTTTTTAGCGGGACCTGCTTGGGGATTTCATCACCTCAAGGGACGATTCCAACCACGCATACCGGCGGGGTATATAAAGGGGGGAGAGCCAAAGTTGTACCCTAATTCAGTTGTGTCGTAATTAACAGAATGTCGAAACTAGGGTGATACCTAGATAGACGTGAAGAGTTGGTCCGAGCCTTTCAGTATCTCACTGGGGCTCCCGACTCACGCTTGTGACGGACTGGTGTTCACGGTTTGTGCCTCACGTACCGAGTGTATATCAATGACTCTTTAGAAACTTTGTTCATCCTAGAGTAAGACCTTTGCCGGCCATACCCGTTAAAAACACTAATCATAGGATTGTGCTTGTTCAAAGTGTCTTTGTGTGGAGAACCAGTAAATTTTGGTCAGTCAAACTGTCATCAAACCATTTTAGTCCTTGCCAAAATCCCTTATCCAAACCAAGATACATTTTCCACTACAGAGGGGCAAATTTGCCCTCTGTTTTAGTCGTTTTCTGCAGAGGGGCGAATTTGCCCTTTGCTGTTTCAGCCTTTTTTATTGCAGAGGGGCGAACCTGCCCTCTGTTTCAGCCTTTTGCACTACAGAGGGGCGAACTTGCCCACTGTTTCAACCTTTTCCGCAGAAGTGTGAATACGCCCCCTAAACAACCAGTTTCATTTGTTTGACCATTTTGAACCTCCGTTCGAACCCACAAAGCCTCTGTTTGACCATTTGATCATCCTAAACTCTCAATTGATCCAATCAAACCAATCCTCATCCAAATTATCAATTTTGAAGGTTTTTACTTTTCTGCAAAAACTTCTGGAGGCCATAACTTTTGACTCGGATGTGGGTTTTGGTTGAAATTTTACGGGTGGTTGTGTTAGAAGCTGGCATGTGGATTCCCAACCTATCTAAGATAGGTTGGATCCCTTTTTAGCACATTTTTGAACCCCGAAAGTTTCATCTTGACCCTCAAAATCACAATTTAGTGTTTTTTTCCAGTTTTTGAAAAAACACTTTCGTTAATAAATCTGAATCAATATCTCAGATTTTGGATTTTAGGGGGCAATTCATCCTATCTTAGTATTGGGTATTTTTTTGAAAAAAACTTGGACTCTCAAACATATTCCTACGAAGTTTCCTAAAATGGCAAAATTTGATAATTTTTGAAAACTGCCAAATTTGGCAAAATTCTGATTGTCAACACCTTACGTCCTCTAGTTAAAACCCATGATCATGTTTTCAAATCAATCCTATCATATCCTATGATCCAATCCCAATCTAAGCCCCAATTCAGTCCTAATCTGAGCATTAATCCCATCATCCTAATCTGAGCTTTCATCCAATCCTAATTTGAGCTTTCAATCCATCCTAGTTCTCTATCCATCATCTATTCTTTCCTTCTAATCTATATCCATCATGAATATTTATCCCCCCCTCACACGACCAATAATAGTAGTCAAGGGGAATCCTAACTCCATTGACGATGATAATGAAAATCTTGTTGATCATGAAGATTGTTATATAGATCCCCTTGATGCTATCATTGCTAGCAAGCTCTCTCCAATCACCTCCCAAAATCCCACTACTTCTTCAAACTATCCCACCATGCCTTCATCCACATCTAATAGCGGTTCTTATGCTACCCTTGACAAGGGATATCCAACATCCTCACCATCGACATATTCATCATGTCCTCCCTTTCAACCTCTATCCTATCCAACATCCACTTCCTCTTATCCTCATCATCATCAATCCCAATACCTCTCCCTCAATCCCACATCCCAATCTTCTCATCCTAATCCAACACCTACACCTTCCTATCACAATCTACCATCCCAATATTCCTCCTATCCTCATCCACCATCTCAATTCTCTCATCCTAATCTACCATCCATATCCTCCTACGCCAACCCACCATACATGTCCTCCTAAAATGGTTCACCACCTCAATCTTCCTATTCTAATCCAACATCCACACCTTCCTATCACAATCCCCCATCCCCATACCCTTACATTAATTCCACATCTCCCCATTCTAATCCTTCATCTACATCTTCCTACTATCACTCCCCATCCCAATCTAATCCAACATCCACATCTTCCTACATCCCTCTCCCTTTCACCGCATTATATCTTAATCCTCCATCTAATCATAATCCTACATCTCCTCCAACCACTCCTAGTACTCCATCTAGTCCCATCCACTCATCTAATCATAATCCTCCATATCTTCCTAGTACTCCATCTAGTCCCATCCACTCATCTAATCATAATCCTCCATATCTTCCTAGTCCTACATCCAATCCCATCCCTTCATCTAATCCTAATCCTCCATCTCCTCCTAGTCCTACATCCATTTCCATCCCTTCATCTAATCCTAGTCCTCCATCTAGTCCCATCCCTTCATCTAATCCTAATCCTAATCCTCCATCTCCTCCTAGTCCTACATCCATTTCCATCCCTTCATCTAATCCTAATCCTCCATCTCCTCCTAGTCCTACATCTAATCCCATCCCTTCATCTAATCCTAATCCTCCATCCATTTCCATCCCTTCATCTAATCCTAATCCTCCATCTCCCTCCTAGTCCTCCATCCAATCCTAATCCACAAATCCCTAATCATAATCCTCCATCTCCTCCTAGTTCTACATCTAATCCTCCAATTCTTAATCCTAATCCTCATCCACACATCCACTCATATAATCCTCCAATTCTTAATCCTAATCCTACATCCAATCCCATACCCACATCTAATCCTAATCCTCCATCTCTGCCTAGTCCTACATCCATTCCCATCCCTACATCTAACCCTAATCCCACATCTCCTCCTAGTCCTCCATCCATTCCCATCACTCTACCTAATCCTACATCTCTTCCAAATGTCGCCCAAGGACTCATGCAAGAAGAGCCACCATGCCCTCCCACTCTATCATGCATTGTCACTAGTAATGAGGCCCTCCTCCATCCTACACCTATCCCTCTCATCACCATTCCTACCACCATCCAAACAATTGAGCCGGTCAAACCCATTGAATCCATTGAACCCCCATATTCTACTACTAGATCCACCGAATCCATTGAAGACATCCAATCCCCTCCTCCTAGTCCTAATATTCACAAACTTCAATCCAATGACCTTCATGAATCCTCCATCCTCCTCTCTCCCCCAATTGAGGAGTCCCTCCAACACTCTTCCATCATCATACATCCCACACAAGACGAGTCATGCCAAGAGCTTGATCCAAAGCATACAAGCATATCCCCTCCTCCAAATCAAGATCACTCCATCCCATCTACTCCCTCTCAAGAACATAGTCTTCCATCCATTTCATCTCATGATCCATATCCTCAACCAAGTCATGATCCTATCCTCCCATCCACCCCATCTCAAGATCACACTATCTCCTCCACTCCATCCCATGATCCCATTTGCCTTCAAGATCCAATCACTCCATCTCATGAGACCTTATCATCCACTACCATACATCTAGATCCCATTATACTCCCCAATTCCTCTCATGATCCCTTATCACTCATTCCTCCTGATGCGGCTATCCCCTCATCTCCATCGCATGATCCTTCATCGCCAATCCCAACGCCACTTTTGTACCACCTTGGTTTCATTACACTTATCCGTGGTTGCCTTCTTACAGAAGCAAAACAAAGTATAGGCACCACCTTTCCTCTTCCACCTACTAATGTGCTCGCATCATGCTTCCAAGAGAATAAGCATCCTACCATAAATCACATGCTACAAAATATGAACTATCAAGGAAAAGGTTTAGGCCTTAATGAGCAAGGTACTTTAGAACCCATTCAAGTCAAAGAACATCTAGGCACACATGGTCTTGGATATATCTCCCAAAACTCACACTCTAAAGATGTTGGTACAACCTTCATACATCCTAAACGATCCTCTTCTAAAGGCACAGGAGGTACTTCCCATCGTTCTACCAAGACATATGCCGCCATCCCCCCTCCTCCATCATACTACCTACAAACAACCATCCATCTTCCTCCCTCATCCTCTCAATCCATTTTGGGTCCTTATGTCCCTCCATCCATCATTGCTCATCCTCCATCTACTATGGGTTCTTATATCCCTCCATCAAAACCCACACATCCTCCATATACACAGTCTATTTTGGGTCCTCACATCCCAAAATCACCCCCTCTATCTTATCCTATTCATCCACCTCCTCTCCCTCGTACACAGCATAAAAATCCTACCTTCATAACTCCTAATCAGGATCAACAAAGGCACATACCTACACATTATCCATCCACACTTCCTCATCAAATGCCTACCTCCATCACTCCCCATCATCCATCTCCTCACATCTATCCCCTTGCTACTAAAAGAACTTTGGATGCCAAAGCAACAATACATAAATCCAAACATCCACATGAATCTAAAGCTCCTCATGTCCCCTTCAAAAGACATGTTGAAGAAAAGAAAAATCGAGTCCAAAATCCAAATCAATCCAAAAGGCCACCAAGGCCCACCGAAGCAAAAATAAAAACCATGTGGATCCCAAAGAAAAAAGGTGCCATACCTTCAATTGAAAAGTCCATAACGACATCCAAAGTTGTTATTTCCCCACAAAATCATTCACCTCCTCCATCTCCTAAATCTGTTTTGGGTCCCTACATCCCAAAATTCACTATCCCAATGCCTCCATTATCGTCACACTCTCCATCCATTCATCCACCTATCTTTTCACATCCACCATCACATGTGCCCATGTTGGTCTTGAACACCTTCCCCCATCACCAATCCACTCCATCATTCCATCCATACACTTTCCAACATCCCCTCCACTATCCTCTCTATCTCCCCCATCAAATTCCTTTAATCCATCCTCTTGCATAAACCATCCAATCTAATAAGGTTGTACCAACATCTGAATAGTCACTTCAAGCATGGGCTCTTATTACCTCATATGGAACTTGATGCGTGAGTCCTTCATCCCTATCCTTATCAATTGTCCTCTAAAAATCCGCATATCCATATCCCTATCTTTATCCATCTTCGTCCACATCCTAGTCCAAAAAATCAGAACAATACAAAAACAAAAAAAAAAAATAGTAAAATGAAAATCATTCGTCCAATGGTGAAAACTTGGCAAACAAGCGCCTTGGATAAGCACCATGATGAAAACCTAGAAAATAGGCATCATGCGTAAATTCCCCATCTAGTCTCCTTCCACGATTGGGGGCAACATCCACTTACGCATTCCTTTCCTCCATCTCCTACATCTGCCTATCTTCTGCATCCTATCCATCCTATCCCATTTATCCCACTTCCTCCCTCTTCCTTGTGATCTTGATAAATGTAGGGGCAAATCTCTATACATGCTTTGGACACCTCTTGGCATATATTCCCATCCATACACTATCATATTCCTTATCCACCTCTCTCTACTTCCATTGTCCATACACTATCATATTCCTTATCCACCTCTATCTATCTTCCATTGCCCATCTCACTCCCTTATCCTCCCATCTTGCTATCCCTCTTGCCTCGTCATGCATGACACATATAGAGTGGGGGCATCTCCTTATTTGCAATTGGGTCCTTGGAAACATTGTTCATCCATTCCGCCAGGTAATCCTCTCCATCTCCCCATTGTCTCATCCACTAGTCCTTTTCATCCTTTCATCCTTATCTCCCCATTCATATATCTAACCATCCAATCCATCTCCCCATCCTTATCTCCTCCATCTACCAAATCCTTATCTTCCATTGTCTCATCTCCTAGTCCTTTTCATCCTTTCATCCTTATCTCCCCATTCATCTATCTAACCATCCAATCCATCTCCCCATCCTTATCTCCTCCACCTACCAAATCCTTATCTTCCATTGTCTCATCAACTAGTCCTTTTCATCCTTTCATCCTTATCTCCCCATTCGTCTATCTAAACATCCAATCCATCTCCCTATCCTTATCTTCCTATCCATCTTTCCAAATCCTTATCCCTCTATCCATCCATCCTAACATCTTCTCATCCATTTATCCCTCCATCTTGCAATCCCTTCCATCGTTCTATCTTCCATCCCTCTTGCCTCATCACACATGACACATCAAGAGTGGGGGCATCTCCTTCTCTGTGTCTTAGTCCTTGGCGACACCACCCATCCCCCCATCCTTATCTTCCTATCTACCCATCCACTAGTCCTTTTCCATCTTTTCATCCTTCTCTCCTCATTCGTTTATCTACCTAGTAATCCATGTCATCTTTTTGAATCGTTATCCTTCTATCCATATATCCTTGCATCTTTCTATCTCCCCATCTTTATCAATCCATCCATTTTCCTTCCATCTCATAATCCCTTGTCATTGGTCTCTCGCTATAGGCTACCCTCATGCAATCCAATGACTTGATATCTCACTATCATCATTCCTATCTCTTTCTCACATCTTTCCAATCTTCATCACTCATCTATCCATCATCTATCCACCTATCCTAGCATCTTCTTATCCATCCATCCATTTCCCTCTATTATCCCTTGTCATTGGTAACTAGCTCTAGGCTACCCACATGCAACCCAATGCCATTCACATCGTCATTCATCCCTCCTATCTATTTACCACATCTTTCTCACATCTTCATCACTCATCTATCCATTGTCTCACCTCTCAAATTCATATTCTAATGATCTGAATTACCTATCCCATCCCTGAGCTTCACATCCTACATATCTTACACATATCAACCATCGTTCTATCCAATCCTATGGCCTATCCTAGCTCATCATATCCACTCCATCATTTTATCCATTTATCTTGGTCATCTCATCATCCCTTATCCATTGTTTGTCGTCGGTCTCTTGTCGAACTATGTTGCCCCTGCGCTTTCACGTAGGCAAGGTCGATCATTTGATCCGCCCCCGGGGTTCTATCTTTTGCCTGTCTTGTCTCTTCCATCGTCTATCTTTGGCCTTGTGTCGAGCTACGTGGCCCCTGCGCTTTCACGTAGACAAGGTCAATCATTTGGTCCGCCCCCTGGGCATTTTTTCCATCTAATCATTAACCTCCATCCTCTATCTTCATCATCCTCTTTCCACTTTTACCATGGTCTTTTCCTGAACTACGAGGGCTCTGCGCTTTCACGTAGGCATGGTTGATCTTTGATCAACCCTCGAGCCCCTAGGTCTTTAGGGTGTGTTAGTCCTGTTGTCTTGTCATCATGTCATCTTGTCGTGTCATCAAGTATGTCCCTATCCGAGCTAGTTCTTATCAAACAACGGTCATCTGTATCCCAAGATCCAATCAGTTTCTGCTATCCTGCGTCATGTCGATCAACCAATCTATCCTCCATCTTTGGTCTCAACAGGATGTATCCTTCCTAACAGACTGCATCAACCCCATCCATCATCTTGATCCTATGGCAAAGGATGTTTCAAACTTGATTGTGATCTTTTGATGTTTTTGACATTTTGTTTATCATTTGAGCTCCCTATCATCACTTGTCATGGTCACCTTGATCTATCATATCATGGTGTGCTTTGACTAGTAAACATAGGGGCGTATCTTGATCTTTTTTTATGTTTTTGTCTTCTTGGTTGTCCCACGTAGTACCCACCAAGACTCTTGCGGTCTTGTGTTATGCTGGGGCATCCTTTTGTGATTGTGGTTATCCCAATACTAGGCCCGACCACTATCTTTATGACTTTGGGGTGTTGGAATAGCCTTCTTGTCTATTATGTTTGTTTTATGCATTAGACACTAATCCGTCTTGGTTTACATACCCTGACACCTGGTGTCTTATGCTATAGAAAAAATCAGTGCTCTATGGATGGAAAATTGCATTAGGATTGCATTTCATTTTCCATTCCCTCATCTTGCATATCTCCCCCATCCTCATCCATTCAAATCATCTAATCACACTCTTGGTTTTAGCCTTGCTACAAGCCTTGATCCAATCATCCTCATCATCCTCATCATCATCATCATTATCATCTCTAGGATGTATCCTTCCCTATCCTTGTGTTGCTTTGGGATGTATCTTTCCCTCATCAACAACACTCTCATCGGGACGTATCCTTCCCTATCATTGTGTTGTTTTGGGTATGTATCATTCCCTCGTCAACAACACTCATCCTCATCCTCATCATCAGTGGGATGTATCCTTCCCTATCCTTATGTTGTTTTGGGATGTATCATTCCCTCGTCAACAACACTCATCCTCATCCTCATCAGGATGTATCCTTCCCTATCCTTGTGTTGTTTTGGGATGTATCATGTCCTCATCAACAACACTTCGTCAACCATCCACCCAACCTAGCTTGTACCTGGATTGGGGAAACATCACATTTTTCCTTGCATCCATTTGTGCTCACCTTTATCTCCCATCGCTTATCATCATTTTTTTTGTTTCATCACTTTACATTATTATTTTCATATCCCCTCCCATCTCTCATCCTTTCCCCCATCTATTTCTTCCTATCGAGAGGTCACTCGGGACCCCTCTCTTTTCCCCCATCGCCCTCTCGAGGGGGCATACCCTTCCCATTTATCTATTCTCTCTGCCATAATCTCCATCCATTCCCCCACTAATTTGGACAGCTCAAGTCCTCCTCCCCAAGCTGGGGCATCATCCTCTGGTGAATTCCTCTATAGAGTCATCTGCACTTTCTTTTCTTCGAAGCACGATTATTCTAATGGTACTTCGAAGAGGGGAAAAATGTAGACATCCAAATTTGATCACTTCCATATGATCAAAATTGTCTACTTTATTCATCTATTTCATTAATAGTGATTAAATAATTTATTTAATCATTATTTCATTTTCTGCCTAAGGTTCCTAAAGTATATAATTAAATAAACTAAATACTTTACCTTATCACCCTGTTCTTCTCTAAATTAAATAAATATGACAAATTATTTAATTTAGTCTTTTAACCCATTTGGATTAAAATCAATTTTTAATTCCCCTTTTTCTCTCTCCTTGTCACATTCTCCATAACCCTCTTCTAATCCGGATTAAATTAATTAATTTGTGATTAGGATGTGCACCACTTAATCTTGATTAAGTGTCACATCCTCCATAATCTCCCACTTGTCCCTAATCTTGTATTTGCACAACCTTAATCAGAATCATTAGCCACATTTGGCTTACCTTTTCTGGTCAACCTTCCCACTTACCATTTTTAGCCCAAACTCTCTTCCCCATGTGAATTTTTAATTCACATTTATTTTCCCAAGGTTCCTTTCTTCCCCATGTGAATTTTTAATTCACTTTTATCTTTCCAAGGTCTTCCCCATCCCCCATGCAAGATTCTAGAAGCCTTGACTTGTCACTTCACATGTGCCAAGGGCTTCTAGAACCTTGGACTTGTCACATCACCCACATGTGACAAATCTCCAGCTTTTTGGAGACCCTCTCTTATCCACTAGATTCTTCCAATCATTGTGAATTTTAAATTCACTTTTATTCCTCCAAGGAATCTTCTCATCCCCCAAGATCCACCTCATTTCCACATCACTCCACCCTAGGACATCTCACCTTCCACATGTCAAGATGTGAGGGCTTGTGAGTCCTCAACTCACCATATCCCTTCATCTTGATCTTTGTTGGATCAATCCCAACCGTTGAATTCTCTAGAGAATTCAATTTAGTCTATAAATACCCATTCAATTCCCTCATTTAAAAAAAAAAAAAGTCTTTTGCAACAAAACTCTTGCAAATTTATCATTTGAGCTCTCATCTCATTGTCATTACATCCTCATCCATTTTCATATCATTTGCATATTCAACATAGCTTGCCATCCAAGGAGCACACAATTCTTGAAGCATCAAAGGGCCAACCAAGGAAGCAACAACATGAAGGTATAACAACAATCATTTTGTTTATCTTACTTCTATGTTGTTTATTTTCGAAGGCTAATCTTATTGAGGTGCCCTATTATCTTGTTGCTTCTCTTTATTGCATTATTAGTTTTATCTAGCATCTCACATTGGAAGTAGCATTTTATTAGGATCACAATTAGGTAACAATGAATTAAGTGTTACCTCCACATGTGACCACATAAAAAATTGGCAAGTTGTTAATGCTTACAATACTACAATACATTTTGGGAATGGGGAAGTGAGTCTTTTATTCTTCAATCCACACAAAGCTAGATATTTGATATCTCATTAGGAATTGATCCCCAATACTTAGATGGCTACACCTTATCCTCATACACTTAATGGAGAAGTGTTTTAGATTTTTGTTAAGAATTTGAATTTAGAACTAAAGAATTATAGGAATATAGTGCACAAGTTATTATATAATTTAATGTAGTTGTAGAGGCAAGTTTAGCAAAATTGAATCCCATGTACTTTACATAAATAATATAGTTTTAAAAAATGAATGGGAAATGGGATGCATCAGTAAATACTGGTACTATCTCTACCCCACTAGAGAAGGTAGGTCATAATATTGATATTGGGATCTTCTATAAAACTTGCTACTCTAGGATTTAATTCTTGGCATAGAATTCATAAAAGAGCATCACATCTAGAGATAAATTGTCTAAAATTTAAGTCAATGTCTAGATTTTTTCAAGAGGAGATAGATAATTAAGAAATTGTGCCTACAAGTGATGAGAAAAATACAAGCTTTGGTACTATAATGTTGTTAAACACACATGATTTTCCTTCTCAAGAAGATAATAAGCCAAATGTGAACTTTGATGAGATCAAAGCATATCAAGAATATCAGAGAGGCAATAAGTACACATTTATGAGTAAAACAAAGAGCCCACTCATTACCTCCTATTGTGTGTCTTCTAACATGCCCCATTATTTTTCAACAAAATGAGGACCCCTTGCCAATTTTAGGAGTGTTGTTATATTAGGGTTTTATCACAAGTCAATGTTTTTCTCCTCATCTTCTACAAGTGCCCATTGTCACATTAGTTCAATTTCAAACCAAGTTTGAGTGAAGAGGTTCACATTCCCAAAAATAGTATATTAGCATAAGCATCTATGAGATGATCTTGTTAGTATTGTTTATCTAGTCATCTATGTCATTTCACAAAATGAACATAATTTTGGCTTAAAAATTAAAGGTGTTATGGTCCTATTGTTTGTCATTTTGGATTGGTTTGATGTCTTAAAGGGTTTGGTTGAAATCGTCAGTCAAGGTAGGGATCTATATCCAATTGGTTCATTTTCTCCAACATCACATTTACACCTCTTAGCAATTTATTCACAAAGTGTTTAAGATGTTTTCTAGTGTTTAAGAGGTATTTTGAAAAATCCTCATGTACACCTAATATGATAATCATGGGAATAGAAGGAGGTTGTGGTTCTAATTAATCTACATTGATATCCACCTTTACAAACAACTTCAATACAAACACCAAATTATACAATACTTAGTTAAAATCCCATTTTCTACGAGACAAAATTGAAGCATTTATAATAATGTGATGGTCAAATGTATGTGTCATACTCGCATGATATAATCTCATCAATTACCATTAGAACAACATTTATAGAAGATGTCATAAATTGAAAAAAGGGATAAATAAAAGATAATAAAACTGTGATTATCTATTTATTCCTAAATGCTAAATGATAAAAGTATTTTTAAAACTCTTAAAAGAAATTTAAAATGTTTAAAAGCTTTAAAAATTTATAATAAACTTAAAAAATTTAATAAATTTTGAAAGGTTTTAATTTTTTAAAAAAATTTAATAAATTTTGAAATGTTTTTTTTTTTTTTAAATTTAATAAATTTTGAAAGTTTTTAAACTTATCTTTTGTATAAGCGTAGTTCATCTATCATGTTGCATCATGATATTGATCATTATCTTTCAGGGAGAGTAAAAATATTTTTAAATGTTAATAAAAAATTCTTTTCAAATTTTCACATTAGTATTAATACGAATAAATAAATGGGCAATGATTATGCAAAGGGGATATAAATGTCTTATTCTTAATCTTATGAAGAAAAAAATACAAATACACTTTTAACATTAAAATGTTCACTTACAAGTTGAAATCTTGCAAACTATCATATTTGAAATCCAAAATCCTTCAATGTTTAGTTCTTACTTTCCCACAATTGCACTGTTCATCATTATCATTAGAATATACACTTGACTAACAAATTTTACTAAAGAAAAAACATATGATTTTTTTATTATAAATCTTGTAAAAAAAAAAAATATAACTACAATCTTTAATACTAAAATGTTCACTTGAACAATTTTCATTTAAAAAATCTAGTTGAACATCAATTTTTCCAAACAAAGGAATGAACATAAAGCTAAAATAAAATCAAAAGGTATTTTAATGAATACTTCATCTTTAAAAGGAATTGATGCATAAAAAGCAAAACTTCTATGATAGGTTAAATGGATTAAATATCAACAATGTCATGTGACCAAATCAACGGTTGATTCTTTTTCATATGACAAATCAACATGAAAAATAATTGTTAAAGGCACAAAATACTAAAGCTAAAGAAAAGATATTAAAAAATAAAAATCGACCCACTTTCCTAAACATTCCTATGTATTGTGATCTAAAATCAAGTTCATTAAACTTCCTTTCTACTTCTGGTACGTGGGCATAAAATAAAGCAAAAAAATTAAATGCATATCCTTTCATGAGTAAATAGGAACCTTGAAAAGAAAAATAATATTAATCTTTAAAAAGAGCTAAAATTTTAAAAGTCACTTTAAAAAACAAAGGCATCGACCACTTTAAAGGTTCGAAATTAGAAGATTTAAAAGGACTTTGACAAGAGGGCATTAATTTTTGAAAGTGGTTTTTAAAAAAATATATGAATAAATCATGTCTTTAAAAAGAAAAAGAATATTAATCTTTTAAAATTTTAAAAGTCGTTCAAAAAATAAAGACATCAATCATTTTAAAGGTTCAAAATTAAAAGATTTATAAGAACTTTGAAAAGAGGGTATTAATTTTTGAAAGTGATTTTTAAAAGAATATATATAAATAAGCAATATCTAAATTTAAAGTAACAAATATATTTTATTTTTTAGATTTGTTTTTAAAAATATGTGATATTGATGAATTTAATTTCTTTTGTTTCAGGTAATATTAAATTATAGTTTGTTGGAGTTTCTAGTTGGTGATCTAGATTATAGAGTGTAAAGGAATATCTATATACATTGTCAATTTTTAAAATTTGTCAAATAAGAGAATATATTGAAAAAATGCCAAAAACATTTGATAAGTTAGATTATGCTATTAGAACATATAATATGTTATCATTTTAAATCTAATCCATTGAATGAGAATTAAATTTGATCATTGATTTGTAACTCGTTCTAAGTGCCTCTCTTTATAAAAGACCATCAAATTGATCATTTTTATAAAGGAGAAAATTGTTGATAACTATGGAATTTTGTAATAAAGAATTGTTATCTCTAAATTCACTTCATGGTTTTCTCACAATCAGTGATTTTTTTCTTGTAATTACTAAGGACTAGCATGTACAAAATGTATGTTCAATTTATCAA
Organism: Sequoiadendron giganteum; assembly: GCA_007115665.2. Lineage (NCBI taxonomy): Eukaryota > Viridiplantae > Streptophyta > Pinopsida > Cupressales > Cupressaceae > Sequoiadendron > Sequoiadendron giganteum. The sequence goes on from CM021105.1 coordinate 38,940,168, forward strand.
AACTTTCAAAACTACAAGGTGACTAAATTTATTTTCTAATTATGAAAGATATTTTATGTAATTTTGTTTGTAACCTGGAGCTTCCATTGGAATTTACAATGCATGTGTAACTGTGACAAGGTTGGTGAAACAAAGGATATTTAATTGATGTCTTGTTATTGATTTACTATTAATTATAGAAAAATTTCTAATTTGGATTTCTAACCTTTCTCTTTTTCACCTTCTCTTTTTTCTATTTTATTTCTTCAAATCTAAAATTCAAAAAAATAGAAGATCAAAATTTTACAGATCAAATAATGTGAATTATTCTAAAATACACAAATTTAATCGGATTGTAAATCACTAAGTAATTAAATGAAATGAAATATGTAAATTAAGTTGTCATTTGATAAATATAACCCTATTTTATACTCTCTAAATAGCTAAGTCCCTTTGTAAAGTAGTATTCACAATGAAATATTAAGCTACCTTGCTATTCAAGACCTAGCATTTGAAGCCTTGGAATAACTAAATTATGTTCCAAAATCTTTTTTTCTTTCAATAAAGGTAAAGTTATATGTGAATTTTATCTAAATTGATGGTGAACAAAACGTACATCAATACTTTCACTACTCATCATTTACAAACACTTCCCATTTAATATACAAGTACCAAGCCAAATCCACCAAAAGAAGTTAAGTAGAAAATACCAACATCATTAGTAGAAAATATAGTAGAGTCGTCCAAATTGAGTTATGATATAGTAGAATATCTAATTAATAGACAGATAATATATTTATTTGGGATCTACTATAAATGCTTGGATAAAAATAAAATTTATGGTAGTACTTAGAGAATATGATGGGTACTTCTTCTTTTTTATTGGAAGAAGTTAAAAAAAAATACAAATTACAGTGTCAAATTACAAGGCTGTAACAAAACAACAGTACGAAGCTTGAAAAAACATGCCTGTAGCAACAATAGAACAACTACAAGGCCTCAAGTAGCTACTTATCAACAACATAAGAAATACTTCAGGTCATAAAAGAAAAAAAAACAAATACTTCAGGTCATAAAATAAAAGAAAACAAATACTTCAGGTCATAAAAGAAAAGAAATACTTCAGGTCATAAAAGAAAAGAGAAAGAATGGGTGAATGTTACTAATACACGTGTATCCAAATGTACAAAGGGAAAGTATACTCACCACAATTTTCTTAACACTCCACATGTTTGGTAGATTTGGGTACCCCATGTAATATATTAATGCCTTTTGGAGTTTGTTTGAATTTGGGTATAAATTTACTCAATTGGATATAATTTTTTTTTAATAAAATACAAGATTTGAATATTTTTTCCATGCAACTAGCTTCTAACTCATCAGTTGAGTAGTACATAGACATGTAGGTTGTGGAAATTTTAGACTTGCTAATGGTTTATTTCTTAGCAAGGATTGGTCCATATCTATAAATGGTTAGTTTCACATATGTGTATTTTGTAAAGAGCTTAGCTAAATTAAATAAAAATTGATAAAAATCCTCAAATAAGAATTTAATTACTAAATACAACACTCTAAAATGATTACTATACATAGAAACTAAGTTAGGTGTCTATGTCATAGAGAGATACTATGATTAGAAATATGAAATGATGATGATGGATAGGGATAAATTAGTGAAGAATTGTGGAATCATGCCTAAAGATACTAAGGTTGATGATGAAATAAAATCCAACCACCTTCAAAATAAACTCACAACAATATTCAAGCACCCAGAATATGATTGAAACAAACACAAAAATCTGCTACAACAATGTTAAGTTTCACTACTAAAATATGCATCAATATTTCACAACTTCATTGAAATCAGATTACATATGTTTTGCAGCCATATAGGCTGATGAAAAACCATTACACAATAGATTTAAATTTGGAATATGACAGAAAAAAAAAAAAAAAAAAAGTTGTAAATTCTTCTCCCTCAAATCACTCCCTTCACTGTGAAATAGGCTCTTCAATTTGCATTCTTCAAAAATCCACCTTGCTTCTCTTCAACTATGGAAATCCTCATCAATTTTCTGCTGCTACACACCATTAAACTTGCAAAAAAAAACTTCCCATCTCCTCTCCAAGAAGATGTTACCTCCCCTTTTTCTTCCCAAAAATCCAAAATAAGGACAATCTCTCCAAATTGTCAAGTTTTTCCCTTCAACATTTATCAACCACAACCTCTTTTTGTTGTCACTCCCCTCTACCACACCCAACATGGAAAAATCATCTTAAAAATATTAAAATAAAATATTAAATGTTCAAAAATCATCTTCAAATCCTCTTCTTGGAAATTTCCAAGTTTAAGTGACAACTTGGATTCACACTCCAAAAAAATACGGACCTAAATTAGAAAAAGACAATCACTTAGTATGGGTGCCCAAATTCTCCACTGCTACATTTTAGGAACATTAATGAGTTGTCACAAATTTCAACTCCCAAAAAATCCATGCCAAATAGAATCAAGAAATAATTACTAATCCTTTTGGTCAATCTTAGATTAGTTGTGATTTGAGTAAAGATGATCATAACTAGTCCATGGGAGCATTTTGTGAATTTTTTAAGAATTTGGTTATGAAATTGAGAAAAATAAGAAAATATTAGTCCAACAAAAATTAATTTTTTCAATGACTTACTTCTCAATTGGTACTAGATCCATGATAAATATCATTATAAACTCTATTTTTTCCCTTTTTTAAGTCTTAAAAGATGAATGTGTTTCAATACTAATTAAGGATCTTAAATCCATGGAAAATTGGCTAATATGATTCAAGTAGATAAAAACATTAAGACAATTATGTTTTTTTATTAGAGAATAAACACATCATAGTGCCCACCTCTTTCTCATGAAGGATTCATTCACACAAATTTACAAGAGGGTAAATAAGTTAATTTAAAGTTGAACTACTAGATAACTATAAATTAGATGAAGATCAAATGTTGGTGAAGTAGTTTGGTGGTTCCAAATCAAAGCAAAGTTGTGGTGTAGAGATACATATCATTAATCTTAACTTGGGAAATCTATATTATCAAGTTTTAGACTCTAATTCACATGCACAAATAATGTTGCAAAGTATGAAACGTTCATATGAAATTTATTATTTTTTCATATAAAAAAATTCAAACATCTAAAAGCTTTTGGATATTTAGAACATGTTAAGTATGAAAAAATATGTACATGAAATGGTAAGAAGTTATCCATGTATTGTGATAGATTATGAGATTTGATTGAAGATCTTTATGCATGTAATATACAAACAATTTCAAGAATAAATAATTACATAGCTAATGAATCAATAGTAGCAAAAAATTCATTTGAACTACCTATAAGTTTAAAGTTTAAAATATTCTTAATTGATCTTATACCCATTATTGCTCTAGAAAAAAAAAACATAATTTTAAGGTATTTTAAGATGATAAGCACACCCCTAAATTTATTATAAATTTCGGTGTTTTTGAAGTTAAATTATTCATGAGATAAATATGAAATATTTGAAATTGGATAAAGGAGTTATGAACCTAAAAATTAACCATATCCACAAAGATATGTTGTCTCTAGAAATATTTTTCATTCTAATTATATTGAAAAATAAAAGATATTTGTGATTTATAACTGGAAGATTCCTTCCATTCCTGCCGTGAACTTGAAACCCAGTTTGAATGCAAGATTGAATACTAAGTGGAAACCACCTCCTCCAAGGTGGGTTAAAGTTAATTTTGATGGGGCAGTGAAGGGGAACCCCGAGCTTGGAGGTTGTGGGGGGGTGTTGTGGAATGAGGATGGTAGACTCTTAGGCGCAGTGGCACTCCCACTAGGAAATCAGACCTTGATCACTGTGCTAAGGTGGAGGTTGTGTTTGCAAGCATAATTTTTTGCGGGGATAGAGGATATACAAAATTATGGGTTGAAGGTGATTCATTAAACATTGTTAATTATCTACGTGACACCCATATGCTGAGTTGGAATGTGGAGCAATTAATTAAAGATAGTATAATGATTTTAAGTTCTTGTGAAGAGACCCATGTATCTTACATCACTTGTAGATTTAAAAGATGCTAGTTATGAACCTTGAAATTTATGAAATTAAAAAGAGGTAAATAATATTCTTTTAGGTAGATCTTGCACTTAATAAGAAACAAAATTTATCATACAAGAAATCAAAGATTATTTAGAAGTTGTTTCTTGGAGTTATGAAGATCTAAAAGTATTTGATACATCAATTATGATTCACACCATACAAATAAATCATGATACAATGTTTTTTAGATATAAATAAAGGACTATAAACCACTTATTAAACCTATACTATTCAAATAAGTAAAGAAGTTATTTACTATTTGCATAATTTTTTGGTAAGACACTCCACTTGGGTAGAAAATATTTTTCCATTTCATAAGAAGAATGGTGAGATCAAGTTGTGTGTGTTTTTTTTAAAAATTTAAACAAGGTTTTGGAGAAAGATAACTACCCTCTACCTTTTTAGATTAATTTTTATAGATTTTAAATGGATACAAAATTATGTCCTTTTTAGATGGATACACAAGATATAACTATATTTTGTTGAAATTTGAAGCTAGGATTAAGACAATGTTCACTATTGAGTATGGTAAATTTAATATATGATAGCTTTTTCTTTCAATGCTAAATATATGTTATAGCATGCAATGAAGATTCATTTTAAGTATTTAGTTGGAAATTGCTCAATCCAACAATTAAGAAAATCTATATGAAAAATGAGCTAGGTGAATGAAGGGGAAAATGACTGAAAACATTAAAATATTTTTACTTTGACACATAGTAAGGAAATAAGTGAAAAAAATTTAGGAAAATAAATTAATGATTTGGATACATAAATTTATTGTTTTGATTAGAGTTAAAAAATGGGTTTTGATGGGGCCCAAAACCCAGTACAAAGGAAAGCTAGTTGTACTTATGATATACCATAAACTAGCAACAGTGCCATAACAACCTCTACAAGATAAACAAGACTATACACTACAAATAAAAAACAAAAAGGGACTGAAACCCTTACACAACCCAATTTTAATCGGGATCAAAAACCCTATTATCTAGGACTAGAAACCCATAAACGTACAAATAACCTATCTACATCTGTTAGGCATCAACACACCATTCACTCATGGAATTCAACCCAAAGCTAAATGAAATAGCCACCTTAATGGTGTAAAACACCATCAACCCCATTATAAAAAACACCAGCACCTCCAACAAGCCCTCCATAAAAAGTGGGGTAAGAGAGCTCAATAAACAGCAGGAACTCAAAAATGAAATCAACAACCTTGCAGCACAAAAACATATGGTACCAAGAAACTAACTTAGTTGCCGCATATAAAGAAGGGAGATCCCCTCTACTGGATAGGAAACCCAACTCATCTAATCCACCACAACCTATAAACTCCATCTCCCTCATCCTCCACCTCCATAGGAGAAGCATCCACCTCCATAGGAACTGCAACTGAGGGACCCAGAAACCATCTCCTTCCAATTCCACCTCAAAAAGAAAAGAACCCACCTCCATAGGGTCCGAGGAGATAACCAACACAACAACTGGATGAGAAAATGAGGGCTGCTTCAATAACCTCAGTACTAGAACCAACACCAAGAACACAACCCTCTTCAGAGTCACCAAAAAAGAGCACCAACATTAAGCCATCAAAATATAAATATGAAACAACTCACCCCAAGCACAAAACTCAAACCCCAACATAAACGTCCACCTGGGGGACATGGGGAACACCAACACCCTATGCAAAGAGGGACCAAAAAAACCCATCGAGAGAGAATAAAGCAGCAAGAGGCCCACAACCAAAGAGATCACAACCCCAAAAAACACAACAACAAATAGAAACACAAGCCACCAAGCCACCAAAGGAAAAGTCCTAGTCTTTGAATGAATAGGAACAACCAAACCCAATGAGGAATAGGGGGGCCCAAGTAAGACAAAAGTAAGAAGAAGGGCCAACAGAAAAGAACACCAAGCAACCCCAACATTCTAGTTAGAGCTAGAAATGGGTCAAAGCTCCTTACAACCATCCAGAGGAAGCCACCACCATTCTAAAAAGAGGGAAACATAAGAACCTAAAACATTCAAAGAACAAAAAACCCCACAAGAGAGCCACCAAACAAGAAATAGGTAGAAGCGAAGGAAGACCAAGAAAAAACAAGAAGCAAAACAAGCCAACAGTGAAATACCCCAATCCCTCCAACTATGCTGAGTCAGAGAAAAAATAAGCCCATTCTGCAACTATTCTTCCTTAGAGAGACCAACGCACACCCACAACCGAGAAGGAAACCAAAAGAAAAATAGGAAGGACACCCACACTAGCCTCACAGAAATAGAGGGAAGAGAAGACCAACACCCATAAACTTCCACCACAACAACCACATTGGAAGGAGAGGACAGTGGCTTCACTAGCAATACACCGGCCTCCCCAACATCCTTAGAGCGCTCTTCATGCTCTAACACACCAGAAGTAGCAACATAGAAGGTCGCACCTCCAGAGCTGCCACCAAACCCCTCCAAAATCACGATGTCTTCATCATCCTTACCACCTTTGTCCTCTACATTCAAATCCTCGCCCACACAACTCCCCCCACCCAACGACACCATCGTCTATAAATTTATTGTTAGCAATGTATGGTAAGCTCAATTATGAAATAAAAATGGTATATTGATCTACTATACTACCTCTTACATAATAAATGTCATGATCGTTTAAAAACCACTTAAATAAGAGATTTATACATTAATTTATTATAAAGTTAAGAGTTGTATATAATAAATAATGAAGTAATATATTTGAGATGTTTGGATAGAGAAGCTACTTTAAAGGTCTTGGAAGTTTTTCATGAGAAGTTTGGTGTATGGCATGGTTTAGGGGTTGCTACAAGTCAAATATTAAGGACCGATTACTATTGACCACAGGTGTTCAAGGATGCATGTCCATATGTTATGATTTGTCATATATGTTCAATCTCAATCCACAAAGAGGGGAATCTAGTCATCCCAACCCATTATTGAGGTCTATAGTTTTTCTCAATATGGCCTCAACTTTATTGGTGATATTAATCTAAATTATTCTATAAGTCACAAGTTCATACCTACAATGATGAATTATTACATATTTTTATGGAATATCAATCTCACAATAATGGTACCGTCAATGTATTCATTAAGTTCCTTGAAGAATATATCATAACTAGATTTGAAATTATACCTATGACTCTAATTTGTATAAATGAATCTAATGTATCTTCTTGTTATCATATTGAATGGGTTTATGATAATAAGAAACTTCTTAAACACTCTTCCAATTATTACCATCAAATTAATGGAGTGGCTAAGTCTAATAACAAAAATCTATTTGGTGTCATTAAGAAGCTTTCATATAATAATCTAAGAGATAGGCATACATAAATGAAACAAACCATGTAGGCTAATAGAACTAGGATTAATTATGTCTTAGGCACTTCTATTTACCACTTAGTTGACATGTTTTGTCCCATGTTATTTCTAAATATTAAGATCATAATCATAATTATTTTGAAATAGTACCTAGAAACTTATGATAAATTAGAGGGTAGAAGTTTAAAATCTACAACTAGAAAAAAAAAAGATAATACCCTCGAAAAAATTAATAAATATCAGAGAATGGTCATAAGATATCTACCTTTTTATTTTCACCATGATCCACAACCTAGAAGCAAGTTTCATTTCTTGTGAGTTAAGATATCATCACAAGAAACTATTTAAAAAGAAAAAAATAGAGAAATTAAATGAAGATGGAAAAGAATTAATAAAAAATGAGAAATAAAAGAAAATTTTAACTCAATTTGGTAGGTAATTTAGGTAAACCTGTGTGAAGACTGTGGATATCCAATTAGTAGTATAGCTATTCCTAGAGTAGATCAAACATAACTTTATTGGAGCTATCTAGAAAGAGTTTTTTTTTTAAGAATTAAATGACTATTTCTACATTAAAATTTATATATTATAAAATAATCCTAATCAATTTATGGTGAGATTTATTAAGTATCCTTATTCTTAGTTCTTAATGTTTCATTATAATAGACTATGAGATAGGGAATGAATCTACATTTGCACACTTGGGTTTCCTATCCATTGGATACTACATTGTGATTGTCTTACCCTTTGTTAATTTAGTATACATCTTTTGGTTTGATTGTGCTAACCTAAATATTCTAGGTTAGTTTATTGGATAATTTACTCTAAATGATCAAGAGCATTCCCTAGTTGATTTGCTATTTTTATATGTTACACACACCCTACTTTGCCTTTACAAAATGAGGATCTTTTTCTTTTCTTTTCTTGTATAACTATAATTGTCATCTATTTTAGTTTTACTTGTTAAAAATTAATTTTGATATTTTGGTTCTTTAATATTTTCTCTTTTAGAATCATTAATATTTTTTCATCTTTAAATGATGTACATTTAGATCTTATCCTAAAATTTCTAAGTTTTTTTCTTTTTATTTTTTCATATTTTTCATATTCAAGGTTTCGCACATCAATAGGATTTCCCCTAAAATAATTTATTTCCCTTGTTTCATTAGTTTCAAGTTTTCTTATATGTTTCTAGGGAATTCAAGTTCAAAATATCCTAAGGTAAAATTTAGCATGGGGTGTTGGAGTTTCATTTGCATATCTACTAGTTTCAAGATTTCTTATATGTTTCTAGAGAATTCAAGTTCAAAATATCCTAAAATAAAATTTAGCATGGGGTGTTGGAGTTTCATTTGCATATCTACTAAAAGTGTAAATATTAAGAGGCACAAAAAGAAACCTTGACTCCCCATATTTTGACATGTTCTTTCTCCAAAGATAAACCTTAACTCATTGACTCTACATTTATGGCTAAGTTTCTTGCAAGTGGGTCTATTTAAAATTCATCGAAACTTTTCATTGTATTACCTTGTCTTAGTGATTTAACTTTGAGGGATATAACACTTCCAAATTACTTTCAATCATTGTGAATTTTACTTGAATAAATATGAAATTGATGTATTCTATTTTTATATTTGTAAAAATTATTAATGGTGAACAATTTAAAGTGGTAGGTTTGAAATTTTTCTCATTCAATAATTTTAACTTCTATTCTTTTCAAGTTGGGGTTATTCTCGATCATACCCTTCTTTTTTTATGTGACTAATTGATTGAATTGTAGGTCCATAGAATTCACCAGAATAAGTTGTATTGTTGAATCAAACAAAACAACAAGTAATGGAACCAAAGATAGTGAGATTTTCTAAAATATAGGATAAGTAAGCTTTTCTAGACCATGCAAATGTGTGGAAAGCCCATGCATAAGGTTTTGTTAAGATATGCTAGATACCATTGAAGATACAAATGAAACCTAACTAAACATGTCCCCTAATTAGATCTTCCGACTTTTCCATGCTAACAATGCATCCCTCCTAGGCTCCAAAATGGGATTTGAGTAAATAAGTTTATTTTTTTATGATTTAAAATTACTCATGATTTGTCTTTTGGATTTAACTCTATTTTTTCTTTATTTTATCTATTATACGATTTGTTAGATATTTTTGAAATTAAATTTATGTCATATTTAGATTATTTTTTTTTCTCACTTTTTCGATTTGATTAGGTTTTGCATCTTAAAATCGTGTTTTTAGTATGTCCCCTATTTAAAGATATATATAATCATTATTTGAATTTTTACTTGAACCCATGTATAGAAACCTTATCTAGACTAAGAATGAATTTTTTCTATTTTAATATCACTAAAAGCATTATCCTGTAGCTTGGTGTTTTACAATTTTAAGAATAGTAATCCATCCATCCTTTTTATTTTTTTTATCATCATGAGATTTGGAAACCAAATTGATATTTTTAGACTTTCCTTTTACCTAGTACTAAATTTATTATTGTAGGATCCCAAAACTTTATATATTTTTGTGTTCTAAGAGGCAACTTCATCTTTAGATAGAGAGATGCCTTTTTCCAAATTCTCATTCAATGTAATGCATTAGGTTAGCCCCAAAATGTTATTTACTCGGAAATAAATAATGAGGTATCCCAACACCAAAATTACTAACTTATTTCTATTCTCATGTCTTTGAGCTATTCACCCATCTCTTACCCGCATACAATTTCATTATTTATGTTGATCTAGGCTTCTTATTTTTTTAATAGGATATATGGATATTACACTTGTATTAGTATATTTCTACATAATGTATGAGCTTTGTAATATTTTATTGGTGTGATTGTAGGACTCATACAAGAAAATCCACCAACTAGAGACATAAAATATGAATACATGGGTAGCACCCCATCATATATTGTGGTTCATAATAAATTAGATATTTTACTTATTAGCTAGAAGAAAAAGCTTCCTATTAAGAGTAAAGTGGGAAGGATGGGATTGGGGTTACCTTAATATATAATCATTACCCATGGTTAGAATTGAAATAAATCTTAAAGGGGGTTAATGATTATTTCATTTTCTTTCTCGTTATATATATAGAAAATGATCACATCGAAATAATATATATTAAAGTGATATTAAAATTTAAAAGTTAGTATATTTAGTTTCAACAATTGTTTATATTTTAGAGAGGGGGTTTCTAAAAATCCCTATATAATCATGTAAAAAAATGATTACTAAGAAGAAAAAAGTAAGGATTCAATTTTCTATTATAGTAAATCCTTATACATGTTCATCAATCCATCATGTCAAGCTAGTTGGGATAGAGATGGTATTGCTCACTATTGGTACATTCAAACTCAATAGAAAATTAAATCAATAGGAAAAATTGTGAAAGGAAATATACATCCACCCAAGATAATTTCCACATAACCCAAGTAGAGAAATCTATGCAAATAAGTATTCAAAATCCATATGCAAAAGAATGGACAATATACCATTAAATATGATGCAAGATATACCCTAGGAAAACCCTCAAGTGGGAAAACCCAACCTCCAAAAGTATCCATCACTCATGTATTATTCAACAATGAAACCATTACAATACATCTTTAGAGTCTACATGAATACCCTTGAAACATCAAGCCCTCTAAAATCGCTCCATGTGAACAAGCATGTAACCACACATCCCATTCCATGCTTCAAACCTCACAAATTATAACAAGAGATGTTATCATTAAAGATATCAAGTTTCCACAATCCATATTGTAAATTTGTATTGATTTTGGCTTTGATTGTGTCAAATTTTTAAAAATTTGACACAATCAAAACCAAAAGCAATACAAATTTAAGAGATGTTTTCAATCCCTTAACTAAAATGACCAATTATCCAACCTTAGAAAACTATCCATGTGATTTCTTTGATAGAAATAAGCTCACACAAAACCACCAAGTGGTATTAGATAAAACCATGTGACTAATACCATAAGCCTACAAAATGTTTAACCCCCGCATTTAATTTTTGGTACTAATTTTTCCCAATATTAAATATTATCCCTAATGTGTAACCCCACATTAAATATTTATCACAATGTTAACACATAAAGTGGCCTCAAGAATGCTAACACAATGTGATGCACACATCCCTAGATCTCCTAGGTGCACCACATAATAATAAAATATTACATTATAACATTATGCAAGGTTGAAAACACACCTTTTCCTAACATTCTACCATTTTTATATACATTGTATAAAGGGTAAACAAGTAAACTCAATCGTGAACAAGGTAACATTCCCTATATACACATATATATTATCAAGGAATCAAATTGATCCATGTGTTCCATCAAGATACCTGCAACAATAATCAAGGTGACAACCATCTCAAGAATGAATGCTATTATCCTCCATAATTCCAATTCACAAAGATATGAATCCATCTTAATAGATGTCACACTAACTATCACAAATAAGCATAACTCCTACCTCCAACATATATCCCAAAATACAAACACTCAATCCAAAGATAACAAGTATGTATCAGTAGCTATTGAGATATAATCATCATAGTGGGAATAGATCCCATAGAAAATTATAACACATACAACTATCCATACCTCAAATTTATACAAATCATAACAAGTGAACCTCATAGTTGACAAGAAATATGCATCCACCGAATATAATTTCCACATAACCCAAATAGAGAAATATATCCAAACGAGTATTCAAAATCCATATGAAAAAGAATAAATAACATACCATCAAAGATGACACAATATATTCCTTGGGAAAACCCTCAATAGGGAAAAACCTAGCCTCCAAAAGCATCCATCACTCTGATATTATTCAATGTAATAAACATTTAAATACATCTTCAGAGTTTTCCATGAATACCTTTGAATCGTCTTGACTCCATTTGAACAAACATGTAACCAAACATACCATGTAATGCTTCAAACCTCACAAATGTTAACAAGAGATAACTAGCTAACCTTAGACAACTACCCATGTGTTTGATTTTATAGAAAATAACTCATGCAAAACCACTAAGTGGTATTACATAAAACCATGTGATTAATACCATGAGCTTACAAAACCATTAACCCCCACATTTAATTTTGGTACTAAGTTTTTCCAACATTAAATATTTTTCCCATGTTCAACCCCACATTAAATATCTAATCCAATGTTACATACAACACAAAAAGTGGCCCCAATAATGCTAGAACCATGTGATGCACATATACCTAGATTCCTTAGGTGCATCATATAATAAATAAATATTATATTAATATTATGTAAGGTGTACAGGGTAAATGCACAAAGTTGGGTCCACGAAACATGGAAGTTTTTGCCTTAGCCGAAAAAATGAAATTGGCTAAGCAAAAATGGGATTTCATTTTTAATAAATGGGATCCCATTTTTTAATAAACGAGATCCCGTTTAGGCTCAAGATCCCGAGCCAAAAATTAAAAACGGGATCCCATTTTGAAAAAAATCCATTTTTGGTAACTTTTGAAAACGGGATCCCATTTTGTAAAGTTTCTGTTTTTTGAAACTGTCCGTTTTTGGAAAATTTTCAAAACAGGATCCCGTTTTCAAATATTCCAAAAATGGTAGTTTTCGACAATTTTAAAAATGGGATCCCGTTTTTTAAAATTTCAAATGCAGGTCAGGTTTTTGCTTTGTTTATAGGTTCAAGAAATGGTTTGGGGATCCGAACCTAAGCCATGAACCTAGTTTGACTTGCAAGTTGAAGGTCCTAGCAATGTCACAAAAAAATACGTACTTTGGGCATACATCTAAAGGCTTTATTTGTAGAATTTTTCAATGAAATTAAAACCCATTATAGATTAGATAGTGTAGATTCCAAACATGTAATTTTTTTTACAATTGGATTAATTTTTTTATTTTTCATTTAATTTCTAATTAAACAGGTCCATAAACTTGAATTATCAATGTTTTTAAGTATTTTAATAACTTTTTATCAACATAACATTTTTATGAATGGATTGCACGAGGGAAAAATTTAGGCAATTCTTTTCAATTTAAAAAAAAAAATCAAAAAATGATAAGTTTAGGTCATCTTATGTGTGTCGTACACGATGATTTTTCAAAATGACAAATATGCCTAATAAACATTTAACAATAAAAAAAATATTCAATAAAAAATTACAAAAAAAATCAAAGGCAAGCTTCAATGAGTCACAAATCTTTTCCCAAAAGTATTTAGAAGAATACAATAATTTAGGTCAAAATATGGATGTTGTACACGTGCATGGTATGGTAAAAAAAAAAAAAACTTTTAAACAGTGGTTTTTAGAAATGCTTATTGAAACTCAATTTGTACAATTTGGGTATTGAAATAAATTAAATATTTGGAAACTAGACTTTGAGTACTACATTTTATGATCAGTGACGTTTTTGAAGATTCCATCTATAAGTGCTTCAAATTTTAAGGTCAAAGTGTTAAATTCTGAAAATCAGGGAAAACACTTGCACTTTTTGACCAAAAAGTGGACTCAAGTTCTTGCCAGCACCCTACAACAAACCTTTTCCTAACATTCTCCCACTTGTTGTATACATTAAATAAGGGGTAACACAAGTAAACTCAAGCATGAACAAGGGAACTATCCCTCTAGCCACATATACCATCAAGGAATCAAAGTGTTTCATGTGTTCCATAAAGATACCTACAACAATAATCAAGGTGACCACCATCTCAAACATGAATGCTATCATCCTCCATCATGCCAATGCACAAATATATGATGTCATCCAAAGAGATGTCATAAAAATTGTCACAAAGAAGCATAAGTACTACCTCCAACCAATATCCCGGTGCATAAACATTCAATCAAAAGGTAACAATAATGTATCAATAGATTTCAAGATATAATCACCATAGCTAAAAATAGCACCCACAAAAAATGCTAACACATACAACTATCCATACCTAAGAAATATACAAATAATAACAAGTGAACCTCATTCCATCAATATATACAACCCATAACATGCAATCACAAGCTCCAAGTGCCAAACCTATCAATGAAGAAGACATGTGCCTAGGAAATCCCACTGCATAGGTAATGCCAAATTTGAAAATGATCAAAGCATTACAAATATCCACTAATAGCATCACATAGAAGTGTAACCAATATCATGTAGTACCAAGGAACTTCCACAAAGATATATACAAATCATGAAATCCAATATGTTGCAATACATATCTCACCACAAGTCTCCATTAGCTCTCTCAAGTTCTTCACACCCAACAAAGGAAAGAGATAAAGAAACATCCATGTCATCACCAAAGAACAATGAACAACATGTGAACACAAATATAGTTACCACCATAGCTCCACACAAGATCTCAAATCCAATGTCATGTGAATACAAACATCCAAGAAGTAGATCAAGAGCAAAGAGAGAATGTGCAAATCAAAACCTATAGCATGTCCTTTTACACACACCTCTAAATGCTAAGTTGTGATAATTTTGATCTCATCCATAAAACCCCAAAGGTAATATAACTATCCACATCTAACCACAACCAATATGTATGCATCTCAAACCGAAATAAGACCAAACCAAATCCATTTCCAAACCAAGGGAATAGTCCCAATAACATCTCCTAAAGTCAACATAAATGAATAATCTCATAATGCATAAGGAGATAAACATGCCAACATTCCTCAAATGATCCCTCCAAAACTAGCAAACCATAGCTCAAGATCCATATGCACGAGAAGATAAAGCATAAAACATAATGCATATGAAAATAGCAATGGGAAATACCTTTCAGATGTTAAACCACCGAGTAGACCAAGAGTCAAGAATGAGAATTCTCCTCCAAGATATCTAAGTCATCATGACTCGTCTAAGAACAATATCCTCATAGGTCCATGTTGAACTCATGTCCAACCAAGGTGTAGGCTCCTCGAACTTCCAATTGAAATGATGGTTTTGATAAAAAAACAAAACTCAAAACTATCTTTGAACTAATCTATATCAAGCTACTAGACCGTGAACCTATAGGTAAACCAATCTAAGTATGAAAACAAGGACTTAAGCCCAATCATTTATCCAAGAAAGAGATTATTTATTCATTTTTCACAAAGAATATTTTATATAGTCTTAGATAACTAGAAACTAATGTTAGCACAACTAAAAAAATAATAATGTATTTTCATTTTCCATTACCATGTTGGCTAGAAACTAAGTCAAGAAACCACAAACAAAAAAATCCACTCAACTTCAAAGACTCGCGCCAACATTGTAGAGATGTAAGTTCAACTTATTAATCAAAAACTAAAACCAAATATCACACGTAGTCGGAGGTCATAGTGATGGAGGATAGATTCTCTCATGAAAATGCTCACACCAATATTTGCACAACAAAGGAACATGTAACAAATCTCATGTTCTTTCCTTCTTGCATAGCTATGATCAGATAATGTAGCCAACCCACGGCCTATAGCTGTCCAAAAATCCATGGCATGCCTCCTCCTCCATTCTCTTTTTCTTTCACCCAACGACTTACTCCCTCTACTGCACATGATGATCGCTTTCTTTTCTTTTATTTTTATGTGCCTTCTTATCACCCTCTACTCGTTATTGTCTTGCCTTCTTTCCTTTCTTAACCACCTCATCCAACTATTTCTTTATTTACCACGCTAAATCATACATCTTACTCACCCTCATTCGATGATCCTCTCTCTCGTTAGCTCCTTTTCAATAGATAAATATTTTCTTTTGTTCACGTATGCCTCTAACTGATTATTTTGTCCTCTTTCTAATTTACATGTGCACATGGATGTATCCATGTATTATTTTGTATATACCATGTTTTTCACCACCCCCCACGTGATGTCTCAAAATCAAAGATTTATCAATTTGAAAATGTAAGAAAGATCATCACTAGGGCAAGTAAATATGCCCCCAATCACCAACACAGACCAAAATTTAAAAATCAAACATAACATCGAATAAAAAGCAAACCAAAAATTAAAATCTCCTATGTCAAGCTCCCCTAGAGACAAAACAAAATCTTGAGCTCCTACTCATGATTTCATCAACACTATGACCGTACTTGGAGATCTTCACAGTTGCTAACCAAGTGGCATCCTCCAAATGATGATCCTTCCATTTAACCAAGTACTAGAAATATTCCTTACCTTGGGTCCTCTCCAACAACTGCTTCTCCAATATACACTCAATGTCAATCAAATCTGATTTGGTCACTTGTTGTTTCCATCTTGGAATCAACTCTATTTCCATTGTTCCATCTATTTCCTCACCTTTGGAGGGATATAGATCAACCACATTGAAGATGGGTAAGATACCCATATCGAAAGGAAGAGCTATCTCATAAGCATTGACAAATTTTTTTTTGAGAATCTTGCAAGGACCTATCTTCTTCATTTTTCAGTTTTTTGTATTCACCTTTTGGAAATATCTCCTTTCTAAGATGAGCCAAAATGAGATCACCAACTTGAAAATGGACTTCTCTTTGCTTCTTATTAGAATACTGTTTGTACTGCTAGTTTCTACCCTCAATTTGCAATTTGACCTCTTCAAGAAGGCCATGAATACCTTTGGTGAAATCCTCACCATTTGCATGTATCTCAAAGTTACCAAGATATCCAAGTTCAAATACAACCCTTGGATGCATACCATAAACAATTTATAATGGGCTCAAACCTATAATTCTATTTGGAGAATCATTATATGCAAACTTAGCATTTGCTAAAGTCATATCCCAATTTCTAGGCGTGTTACCAACAAGACACCTCAATATATTACCCAGACTTTTGTTAACCACTTTTGTTTGACCATCTATTTGGGTATGGTAAGTTGAGATGAAACTTAGATGGGTTCCCCGCTTCTTCAAAAGTTTTATCCAAAAGTGACCTACAAACTTTGTGTCTCTATTAGATATAATACTCCTTGGTATATCTTGAAATCACACAACTTCTTTGAAAAACAAGTTAGCTATATTTGTTGCATCACTAGTCTACTTGCAAGGAATGACATGAACCATTTTTAAGAATATATCCACAACTACAAAAGTATAATCATTACCTCTTTGAGTTCTAGGAAATATTACAACAAAATCCATACTCATGAATCCCATGGTCTATTTGGCATAAGTAGTGGTTGGTACAAACTAGTGTTTTGATTGTTTCCCTTTGCATGCTAACATACTCTACATCTCTCCACATACCACTTCACATCTATCTACATTCATGGCCAGTAATAATGTGTTCTTACCTGTAGGTAAGTTTTGTCTTGTCCAAAATGTCCTGCTAGGTTGCCATAATGCTTCTCCTTCAAGAGATTCTCTCTCATTGATCCTTTTGGAATACAACACTAATTACCTTTGAATAAAAAAATGCTACAATATAAAATTAGTTCATGGTCCTCTATCTCTACCAATAGGATTGCTACAAGCTTCATATGCATCTCTAAAATCTAAATCAGTTTCACACAACTCCTTTAAACTCTCAAAGCCAACACTAGTTTCCTGAATCTCTCAGAACAATAGACTTCTGCTACTCAATGTATTAGAAACTTTTTTTTCTTTCCCACTCTTATGTTTCAACACAAAGTTAAAACTCTGAAGGTACCCCACCCACTTTGCATTCCTTTGATTTAGTTTGTGTTGGTTGTTTATAAACTGGAGTGCATGGTTATCTATATAAACGACAAAATCTTTGGGAAGCAAGTAATGCCTCCACTTCTTCAAAGATTGAACCAATGCATAAAATTCAAGATCATAAGTTGAATACTTTTTCTTAGAATAATTTAACTTTTCACTAAAATAAGCAACTAGTTTCCCCTCTTGACTTAGGACAACTCCTATTACTAAACCACCAACATCACACCCTAATTGAAAGACTTTGTTAAAATCACGTAACACAAGTTTAGGTTTTTCAGTCACTTTATTTTTTCAAATATCTAAAAAAAATTTCAAACTCTAGAGTCCATTCAATTTTTTTTATGCCCTTTTATAGTGTCAAGTATAGGAGCTACTATGCTATTGAATTTTTTAATATTTTTTTTGTAAAACATAGAAATTCCATGAAAAATTATTACCTCATAGTCACTTCTCGATGTTGGCCAATCAACAATGGCCTTAATCTTCTCTTGGTCCATCTTCAGTCCATCTCTACATACCATAAAACCCAAGTAGACTAACTCAATCTTCATAAAAGTGCATTTCTTGAGGTTGATCAACAAATTCTCATGCAACCATGTCATAACCAATCTTAAATTCTCTAGGTGTTCTTCCTTAGACCTTCTAAAAACTAGTATATCATCCAAATATACTATCATGAACTTCCCCAAGAATGGTTTCAATACTTCATTCATGAGCCTCATAAAAGTACTAGGTGCATTTGTAAGCCTGAAAGGCATAACCAACCATTCATAAAGACCATCATTAGTCTTAAATGTTTTCATTCATCCCTAGGTCTGATCCTAATTTGATGGTAACCACTCAAACAATCCATTAAGTCATCCATCCTTGAAATAGGAAACCTGTATCTGATGGTAATCTTATTGATTTATTTATAATTCATGCACATTCACCAATCACCTTGTTTCTTGGGCACTAAGACTTTCGGTATAGCACAGGGGCTAAGACTCTCCCTTATTAATCCTTTTTCCAATAATTATTCAAACTGCTTCCTAATCTCCTCATTCTCCTTAGGATTCAATCTATATGTGGTATTGTTTGGTAGGCTAGCTCCTAGAACCAAATCCATATGGTGACTGATACTCCTCATTGGATGCAACTCACTCAGTAAATCAGATACCATAATATCCATATTCTCTTTCAATATGTCTTGTATCTCCTTCAATAAATCATTCAACTTAGTAGAGGTAGGTGCATCCTTAGGCTTAAGTACTTATGCATATCCCACTTCATCCTTCTTCATATCTCACAAAATTATTTTCCACTCACCTACATAAGCTTGCTGCTATTGCTACTCTTATTATCCCCTTCTTCTCCTCTCAAGGGTAACAATGTATGTTTCTAACCATCCTTTCAAAAAGTATAGGTATTGTTTCTTTCATCATGTATGGCTCTCTTGTCAAATTTCCAAGGCCTACCTAGAAGTTCATGGAAAACATCCATAGGCATAATGTCACACATAACAATGCCCTTATAACTACCTATTTGAAACACTACTGAGGCTTACTCATTGACCAATAATTGATGCCCCTTTTGTAGCCAAGAAACTTGATAGGGATTAGGATTTTTAATTCTAGTAAGATCTATCTTGTTCACCATTTCACTTGAAACAAGATTATTCATACTACCACTATCAATAATAATTTTTCAACACTTACATTTAGCCTTTCAATTGATATTAAATAAATCTCTCCTTTGCATAGGTTTTGGACTCTCCTTTGGTGGCTTCAACAATACTCTTTTGAACAAGAAAGACTCCCCTATCTTAGGTTCTTCTAAGTTATTAGAAGGTGACCCCAGACTCTCTTAGTCTTCTTGCACAATCTGATTACTCCTCTCAGGCCTTGTGTGAACTCAGAACACTCCCAAATCTTGTGACCAACTTTGTTATACTTTAAGAAATTTCCTGGAAAGCATCTTCCTCTTCCTTGGTAATATCCTCTACCAAATGGTCTCCCTCTATTTTGGAAACCTTCTCTCTCTAGATTAGCTTATCCGCTAGGAGTTTTGACTTCTTCACCTTGATGATGTTGTTGTCCTCTACTAGAGTGTTTCCCTCTTCCTCTTGCTCCTCTTCCTCTACCTCTTCCTTACTAATTTTTATTTCTAATAAGCTTCTCTTCTACTTTAATGGAAAATTGACATGCTTCCTCAAGAGTTTTGGGTGACAAAAGACTCAATTCATCTTACAAATTGCACTGTAATCCATTGAGGTACCTAGCTACCTTCTCCTTATCTTCTTCACTATTCCATGACCACATCATGAGCTTGTAGAAATCCTCAATATATTATTTCACACTCATCTCCTTCTACTTGAGGCTTTGTAATATTTTAAATAGATTAGTTTGGTAGTCTCCTATAAGAAACTTAGCTTTTAGCTTGGCAACCATTCTATCCCAAGAAGTTATCTTTTCTTTTTTCTTCTTTCATCTTTTTGATTAAGCATAATCCCACCACATAGTAGTGTGGCTTTTGAGTCTCATGCATGCAAACTTGACTCATTTATCCTCTTCTACTTCTTTGTATTCAAAATACTTATTAAAATTTATCCAATCAATGAGTTATTCTCCATTAAGGCTTCTGAAGTAAATGGGAACCTCTATCTTGGGCTTGGCTCCAACCCCCATGACTACTCTTAGTATTATCACATCAAATCCATCAAGGTCTTCTCCTTCTCCATGAACCACCTCTTCTTTGGTTGGTTGCTCCTCCTCTTCATTCCCACTTATATCTCTCGCAGGTAACCCTCTCCTTTATGCCTACTCCATGGCCTCCATTCTTTCCATTAGATTCTACAACATTTCAAGAACCCCTTCCTCCATGCCTCTTTTGGAACCTCCTTTGGCACCTCCTCTTGGCATTCTTCTTGGCAGTATTTTACCCAACTCTACCCTGCCCAATCACTTATGGCTTTGATACCAAAAATTTGATGGTTGTGATAAAAAAAACTCAAAACTATCTTTGAACTACTCTATTTCAAGCTGCCAGAATGTGACCCTATAGGTAAACCAATCTAATTATGCAAACAAGGACTTAAGCCCAATAGTTTATCCAAGAAAGAGTCTTTATTCATTTTTCACCAAGAATATTCTATATAGTCTTAGACAGCCAGAAAGTAATGTAAGCATAGCTAAAAATAACAATAATGTATTTGCATTTTCCAACACCACGTTGGCTGGAAAATAAGACAAGAACCTACAAAAAAAAACTTCCACTCAACTTCAAAGACTCACACAAGAAATGTAGAGATGTAAGTTCAACTTATTAATCAAAAACAAAAACCAAATATCATGTACCTAGCTGAAGGTTGTAGTGATGAAGGCAATATTTTATCTCATTAAAATTCTCACACCAAAGTTTGCATAACATAGGAACATGTAAAGAATCTTATGTGCTTTCCTTCTTACATAGCTATGATCTCATAGTGCAGCCAACTCACGACTTGTAGCTGTCCAAAAACCCATGTCACGCCTCCTCCTCCATTCTCTTTTTATTTCACCCAATGAATTCCTCCCTTTGATGCCCATGATGATCCATTTATTTTATTTTCTTTTTATGCACATTCTAATCACCCTCCACTCATTATTTTCTTGCCGTATTTCCTTTCTTAATCGCCTAATCCAACCATTTCTTGATTTCCCACACCATATCATACACCTTACTCCAATTTTTGATAATTGAAACTTTTATTTTGTTCATGTAGCCCTCTAATTGATTATTGCATCATCTTACTAAGTTGCATCTCCAAGTGGATGTATCCATGTATTATTTTTAATATAATATTTTTTTCACCATGCACACATGATGTCTCAAAATCAAAGTTTTATCACTTTAAAATGTGAGAAAGTTCATCACCAGAGTAAGTAAATTTTCCCCCAATCACCAACACATACCAAAATTCAAAAACTAAATAAAACACCGAATAAATAAAAAACCAAAAAAAAAAATCTCTTACACCATGAAATCCCATCAATGAGTAACTATCTCAATAAATGTATCTAATCACAAGATATCTCCTAGCCTCGCCTATGTCTCCAAGTATAACTAATCGATTCATGCCAAAATCCAAATACAACATAGCACCATCATGAATCTCTCAAGTAAATTATTAATGTACCCAATACTAAGAGAACCAACCAAGACCAAAGTCAAAATCCCCAAAAGCTTAATCAAGAACTCAATCATGATATTATGATATCACATCTCCTTAAAAGAAGATCATATGCTCCAATGAACATATCATGCACCTATATCATGCCAACACTCTAATCCCAAATCAAGAGTACATCATTAAATAATACATAACCATTCTATCAACCAAGGATCACATGTCAAAATATAAACCATGACACCTCAACCAAATACTAAAGAGTCCTCCATGGCTAACCAATATGTCAACATCTCCATACCGCATGAAGATAACCATCTCCTATAAAGAAGATCATCCACCATCAAATGGTAAATCCACATCATCACCACAATCTACCATTGAACATGATCATGAAAACCATCCTCTAAATGAAGATCCTATATGGCCCCAACATGATCAAAGAACTCAATACCGAGCTCCCAAAGGGAAGTGTACAAACCATGATCTCCAAACCAAGAGGATACAACACTGTCAAATCATCATTATCACAAGCTCCCACTGAATCATGTAACCAAGCTATCCATAACATTGTGATAATAATCTCCTCAATGAATATCAACCAAAGTTCCTCACACAATCAAAGAACTCAAAAGAAGCATGATATCCCAAGAGGAAAAGTCAAACCATGATCCTCAAACCAAGAAGATACACCACCACAAACCAAACATGAACTAATCCAACAACACCAACAATGCACTTGCATTAACAATTATGTCATGCAAAAGTACCTAAAGCACAAGGAACATCCATGATACCATGATCACCACCAAATGTGCCAGCAACACAATCTAACCATGTCACACATTTCTACATCACATAGTCAAATACATAGGTTCCACATCATGACTAAGCCTGGTAATACCATATCTCCTCAACATAACAACCAAACCAACAAAACAAGTTACTAAACCAAGCCACCAATATGAATCTATAACAAAATTAAAGAATCTATGGGTATAGACATCCCACATCCAAGTCATAAATGAAACCTATAAGCATAGATAACATACAACATTGCATAAATCATAGATGCAATAATGCAAAATACAAACTCAACAATATACTAATAACTATGCCAAATGAGAGTAATCACAGATGTACATTTGAGTATACAATGACTCCAACATCAAATCACCAAGATTCGATTAGTCATAAGTTCACAAAATCGTCATAGTCAAAATAATTGATAAACAACTCAAATGTAAATAAAAGCAAATAAATTATGCCAAAACATCTCCATTCTTGATACACTGTGAAGTTCTCTATATAGCTTTATATCAACTACAAAAACTGTAAAATCCAACTTTGTATGCACAAGTTATGACCTCTCTAATCTTGAAAGGAACATTCGAATTCCAACAAGCATTTCACTATCAAAAAAAATAAAAAATGGAAAACCCACTAATACCATAATGAAGAGGACAAAACAACCTTTCCAACAGGTATAAGAAGTTTAAAAACCAACACCCTAGGTGAAAGTTATGCTTTCTGGAAAAAAGTTGCATAATTTATCTATAAGAGAAAAGTTGGTGGCCCCTTTGGACATCTCATCGGTGTCGGTGACACCACCTGGGTGGCACCGCCTACAGGGTGTCCCAGACCCACCATATTATTAATGCTAGTTTTTTTGTTTAAAAATCTAGTAGAAATTTATTGTATTTAGGGGGATATTAAATATTAAAAAAATTAGTAGCTTATATTTTTGAATTGGCTAGCTCTAGCCAGTTTCAATGACCAACCGTTGGATCAAGCAATAACCCTCTGATAGACTAGACACATGGGGACTGACATCCCTTGCAATAGTGTAGGGGTGTCAATACCCTATAGTACCACAGGGTATTGTGGGTGTAGGGGTTCGCAGATCCCCCTCTATTCCTAGATATAATTTTTTTAATATTTTTCTACAAATGCCTTCTCAAACAACCATATGATCGTATGACTAGGGCTGGGGGAAAATAATTGCATTTTTTTGTAACCAAAATAGACCAAATTTTATATCAATCTTCATCTCTCGAGCTACTAGATCCAATGGTGAGGTTTGTTTTGTCCCAAGGGGTCATCTAAAATATTTCCCCTACAAAACCCTCATGTTGAGCATCCATAAAAACCCCTTTTTCTAACAAAGACCTATAGACTTGTATTTGTAAAAAATAACCACAAATTTGCAATCCCAAAATCCCAAATCTACAAAAAAAACCTACACAAAACCCTCATATCTTGCAATGTCTTCATTCTTTCCCTGCAAGCCTTGGATTCAACTATACACCAAATCTACTCCAACAAGGGTTATATAAAACCACAACCATGTCTCTAGTACCAAATGAAAGGAAATAAGCATCCACCCAAGATAATTTTCACATAACCCAAATAAAGAAATCTATGCAAAAAATTATTCATAATCCATATGCAAAAGAATAGATAACATACCATCAAAGATGACACAAGATATACCCTAGGAAAACTCTCAAGAGGGAAAATCCCCTCTAAAAGAATCCATCACTCATGTATTATTCAACAATAAATATTACAATACATCTTCAAAGTTCTCCATGAATACCTTTGAATCATCAAGGCCTCTACAATACGTCCATGTGAACAAACATGTAGCCACACATCCCATGTCATGCTTCAACCCTTAAAAATGCTAACAAGAAATAACTAGTCAAATTTAAACAACTACACATGTGTTTGTTTTTATAGAAACAATCTCACACAAAACCACTAAGTGGTATTACATAAAACCATGTGACTAATAGCATATGAGCTTACAAAACCATTACCCCACAATTAGTTTTGGTACTAAGTTTTCCCAACATTATATTTTGCTCATATGCAACTCCACATTAAATATTTAATCCAATGTTACATACAACACATAAAGTGGCCCCAAGAATGCTAGACCCATGTGATGCATCCATCCCTAGATTCCCTATGTGCACCACACAATAAATAAATATTAAATTAATAACATTATGAAAGGTGTAAAACATAACTTTTCCTAACAATACCATCTACATATTCAACCCATAACATGCAATCACAAGCTCCACATGCCAAACTTGTCAATGAAGAACATATGCATCTAGGAACTCCCACTACATAGGTAATGTAAAATCTGAAAATGATCAAGGAATCCAAAGATCCACCAATAGCATAATATAGAAGGTGTAACCATTATCATGTAGTACCCTGGAACATCCACAATGATATAAAAAAATTTCAAAACAATATGTTGCAATACAACTATCACTACAAGTCTCAATAGCTCTCCCAAGTTCTTCACACCCAAAAAAGGAAAGAGATAAAGCAACATCCATGTCATCACCAAAGAATAATTAATAACACATGACCAAAAAAATAGTGACCACCATATCTCCGCACAAAATCTCAAATCCAATGTCATGTAAAAACAAACATCCAAGAAGAAGAACAAGACCAAAGAGAGAACCCACAAAAAAAAACTTGTAGCATTTCCTTCTACACACACCTCTAAATACTAATATGTAATAAGTATGATCTCCTCCATAAAACCCCAAAGAGAATATCACTGCCCACATATAACCATAGCCAATATGTATGTATCTCAAACTAGAGGAAGATCAAATCAAATACATTCCCAAACTAAGGGAATAAGCCCAATAATGTATCTAAACTCAACATCAATTAATAACATCACAATGCATAAGGAGATAAGCATGTAAACACTCCTCAAATGAAACCTCAAAAACTAGAAAACCATAGCTCAATATCCATATGCATGAGAAGACAAAGAATAAAAAATAATGCATCTAAAAATAATAATGGGCAATACCTCTCAGATGACAAACCATCGAGTAGAACAAGAGTGGGGAATAAGAATGATCCTCCAAGATATCCAATTCATCATGACTCATATAAGAACAATCTCCTCATATGTCCATGTTGAACTCACATCCAACCAAGGTGTAGGCTCCTTAGATTTCTAGTAGAAACCTCATCAAAAGAGTATCCATCTTAATAAATATTTCTAATCCCAAGAGATATCATAGCCTCACCTATGTCTCCAAGTATCCATGAGAAACTATATACCCAATCAATCCATAAAAAAATACAAATACAACATAGCACCATCATGGATCTCCCAATAAAATAATCAATGTACTCAATACTAATAGAACCAACCAAGATAAATGCCAAATCATAATTGTATAATTAGGAACAAAATCATGACATCACGATCTCACATCTCCTCAAAACAAAATAAAATGCTCCAATGAACATATTATGCACTTGTATCATACCAAAATTCTAAACTAGTAATCAATACTACATCATGACATAATAACAAAACCATCCTATTAAAACAAGGATCACATTTCAAAAGATAAATCATGTAACCAACGTCTCAACCAAAGGCTAAAGAGTACTCCATGGCTAGCCAAGATGTCAACATCTCCAAACCACATGATGATAACCATCTCCTATTTATAAGATCATCCACCATCATATGGTGAATCCACATCATCACCACAAGCTCCCACTAAACCATGATACTGAGCTCACCATGGAATCATGACAACCATCTATTAAATAAAGATCTGCTAAACCATCACTATCACTAGCTCCCACTAAATAGTGTAATCAATTTATCACTAAATTTTTTATAGAAATTCCTCAATGAATATAAACCAAAGGCCCTCACATAATCAAATAATTCAAGTACAACACCAAGATCTCTCAAAAGGAAAAGTAAAACTATGATCCTCAAACCAAGAATATACACCATCACAAACTAGCATGAATCAATCCAACACCACCACCAAAGCACCTTCATAAACAATCATGTCATGTCAAATTACCAAAGGCATAATAAAAATCCATAAAACTATTGTCACCACCAAATTTACTAGCAAAAAAATCCAACCATGTCACACATGTCTTCATCACATAGTCAACAAGCATAGGTTCCACATCATGATTGCACCTGGTAATACCATCTCTCCACCTAAACATGACAAACAAACCAAAAAATAAGTGACTAAATCAAGCCACAATTATGAATCCTCATCAACACTGGAGATCTATGGGCATAGACAACCCACATTCGATTCATATATACAACTTGTAAGTATAGATAGACTACAACATTGCACAACTCGTACATCCAATAATTCAATATACAAACTTAACAATATGTTGATAACCATGCCAAATGAGAGTAATAAAAGATATGCATGTGAGTATATAATGACTCAAACACAAAATCAACAAGATTCAAATAGCCATAAGCTCACAAAAGTACCATAATCAACAAGAACAAATAAACAAATCATATAGAAATAATAGAAAATAAATCATGCCAAAAAATCTTCAAACCTAATCCACTATTTAGTTCTTTGAATAAAATTTCCATCAGCTATCAGAAGTCCAAAATCTAACTCCATATGCACAAGTTATGACCTCTCCAAGTCTGAAAAAACATTTGAATTCCAACAAGAATTTTTCTATCAAAAAATAATCTAGAAAGGCCATTGATACCATAGTGAATTTTACTCAAAGCCACATTTCCAATGACTATAAGAAATTAAAAATTAAACACCTTGGGTGAAGTTTATACCCCCTGAAAAAATTGCACAATTTGGCTATAAATTTGAGTAGGGGTGATGACAGGGCAGCCCACCAATGGTGGAGGCACCACCAATTGTGTGGTCAGACCTGGCATGCATTTTAAATAAGATTTAATTTCATTTGAATTTAAAATATTTGGAAGTTTTAATTTATTATCCCATGGGGGTGATGGCTCTAAGGCCTCACTTGATTGGGGGCCCAAGGGCTCACCAACCCAACCACTAGCAAAAATTAGCTAACAAATAACTAGCGGTGCTGACAACGTTGTATTGGCAATTTGAAATTACTACTAGTGGTGAGTAGCATAGGGTATAGGGGGTCTATGGATCCACCCCCCCTTAATAATTATTTTTAGTAAATGTGCAAGGATTTTGAAAACCATAGAAAAAATTATGTTCTTAAGAAAAATACCTTTAAATCAACTTGGATGGTTGTATGGTCATACTAGGGCTAGGAGGGGAAAAAAATTACTTTTTTAGTAACCAAAATAGGTCAAGTTTTATGTCAATATTCATCACTCGAGCCTCCTCGATCCAATGGTGTGATCTGTTTTATCCCAAGGGGTCATTTGGAACATATCCCCTACAAAACCCTCATGTTTTTTATTAGAGATAAAGCAAGGTTTGAAGGGGCCCCGAAACCCTTTACAAAAAGGAAAGTTTATTTCAAAAGATAACCACACAGATTAGCAAACAACCAAAACATAGAAAAATGTCAACAAAAAAACTGCCAAAAAGGAGGAACAAGGACAAAAAACTACATATTCTTCAAAATATTGGCAACCTCCATGTCACTTTCAATTATATTTTGACACACGTCCATAAGTTCAAAAATCTCTTTGATAGGGACCCCAACTTGTAACTTAGTCTTGTTGCGAGTCCTAACACTGGGCCTAGAAACATCTACCTCTTTAATCAAAACATCATGTGAACTAGAAGCCTTCCCATCAGCAGCCTTACCAACCTAAGCTTCCTCCTTCACCTTCCTATTCTCAACAACTTCCTTATCACTAGGA
This sequence comes from Sequoiadendron giganteum, assembly GCA_007115665.2. NCBI lineage: Eukaryota > Viridiplantae > Streptophyta > Pinopsida > Cupressales > Cupressaceae > Sequoiadendron > Sequoiadendron giganteum. Next base: position 38,969,103 of record CM021105.1, read on the forward strand.
GCTTCCTCCTTCACCTTCCTATTCTCAACAACTTCCTTATCACCAGGAGCTTCCTCCATCCATTTCCTAGCCTTCTCATTGAGGATAGTAAGGCCCTTCACTTCATTCCTCATAGCACATTTAGTCACTTCAACAACCTTATCAAACTTCATGTTAACCCATTACATTTGATCTTCCAAGGTCACAATTATTTTTTCAAAGATTTTCTTTAGCTTAAGCATCTCCTTCACAACAATCTTTAAATCATCAAATATTTGGTCAACTTGAGTCTATAGAGAGAAATGTGAAGTTTCCCTAGCTTTTTTCATAGCCCCCCAAACCTTCACATTGGTCATATTGAGTTCATGGAAGGCCTATTTGAACAATCTAAAAAGGGAAATAGTACCCTCCTTCGTCAAACCCAAAACATTAGGCAGATCCTCCTAATTAAAATTAAAGACATCCACGACCTCTGCTTCACCCTATTGGGAGATAGTATTCATTTCTTGGCACTCAAATACCTCTTTCCCTTTAGCCCCAGCCATCAGTGTCTGTATTTTACGAAGAGAGCTCACAATTTCATTTGCAACTATCCTCCTTCTATTATGCTTCTCCTTCCCCTCATTAGGGGTATCCATAGAATCCTACCCGCCAACAAAATTAGGAGGAGAATCAGTAGACTCCTACATAGGGCTACCAATCTACTTTGCCAATTTATTTTTACTACCATCCTTTAACCCCTTATTTCTCGTAGACTCCAAAATGGGGGGCTTAGGAATCTTATCCCTGGTAGCATCTTGCAAATTTTTCAAGAGGGTTGAGGGAGCACCTATCCCAGTTTTATAGGGTTTGTCACCAACCCCCTCCTCACTACAAGTTTCATACTCCATTGAAGTAGGGGTAGTTTTACCTTCTTTTCCACTCTTATCAGAAGTGGGGGTTACGAATAAACTTCCATGTTAGCCTTAAACTTAGGTTCTTAATCCTCATCCTCTTCCAACCCAGACTCCTCCTCCAAAACCACTTTCTTATTTTTCCCTTTCAGACTATTCATAGGTTCCTCCTCTACCATAATCTCATACTCCAAAGACATATTCTTTTACTTTCCTTTAACAAAACCCAAGAGCTTGAGGACTTTGCAAACAATTAGAAGAAGCCTCAAGAACAAAGGCAAGGAAATACCCACAATCTGTGTGAAACTGATAAGGTGGTAGAGGATCATTATTAACCTTGAAGGCCACCCCATACATAGGATAATTGAATTATCATAAGCCTGAGCATGATCCAACTCACAATCACTTCAGAGGATAATATGTCATGTGAACAGGGATATGTGAACACAATTCACAATGAAGCCAACACCCACCTTAGCACTTTTGGTAATCATTATTAAGACAAGCAAGAGCCTCAATAGGAAGGGGATCATCCACATCCCAAAACTGTAGCCACTAACACCAATATTAGCAAAGACATCCATAATACCATTGCCCTCCCTGAAGATATGAGAAATATAAAATTCATCAAATTCATTCAAAATTTTAATCGCATCCAAAATAAGGGGTTCAACACTCCAAGATGGGGGAGTAGACTTCCTCAAGTTGTTAATAACATTTAACGAATCTCCCTCTATCCAAACATTTTTTAAGTCCTTTTGATTGAGCAATCTTCAACCCATGATAGGCAGTTAAACAAAACCCTCATGTTGAACACCAAGAAAAAATCATTTTCCAACAAATATTCATAAACCCAAATCTGTAAAAAATAACCACATATCTACAACCTCAAAAACCCAAATCTATAAAAGCAACCTACATAAAACCTTCATATCTTGCAATGTCTTCATTCTTTCATGCAAAGCCTTGGATTCAACTATGCACTAGCTACTCCACCAAACTTTATACAAACCAAAAACATGGCTCTAATACCAAATGAAAGGAAATATTCATCCACCCAAGATAATTTCTATATAACTCAAATAGATTAATCTATGCAAAAAAAGTATTTAATAGAGATATGCAAAATAATAGACAACATACCATTAAAGATTACACACGATATACCTTGGAAAAAACCTCAAGAGGGAAAAACCTAGCCTCCAAAATAATCTATTAGTCATATATTATTCAATAATGAAACCATTACAATGGTTTTTTAGAATCTCTATTAGTACCCTTGAAACATCAAACCCTCTACAAGAATTCCATGTGAACAATCATGTAACCACACATCCCATGCCATGCTTCAAACCTCACAAATACTAATGGGAGATTCTCTCAACCCCTTATCCAAAATGACCAATTATCCAACCCTAGACAATCACCCATGTGCTTGATTTTATAAACATAAGCTAATAAAAAACCATCAAGTGGTATTACATAAAACCACGTGACTAATACTATGAGCTTACAAAACTATTAACCCCCACATTTAATTTTTGGCACTAAGTTTTCCCATATTAAATATTTCCCCAATGTGTAACCCCACATTAAATATTTATCACAATATTATATATAGCACATAAAGTGGCCCCAAGAATGCTAACCCCATGTGATGCACACATCCCTAGATCCCCTAGGTGCACCATATAATAATATAATATTACATTATAACATTATGCAAGGTGGACAACACACCTTTTTCCTAGAAAATTGGACCCATAATAGTATTTTTATAAACATGAACCATCATTTGGGGAATATTTGGCCACCTACACAAATTAACATGAGGTGAGGAATAAAGAATACTTAAAAATGATCCTAGCCCAAGTAAATAATTTTAATATTGTAAGGGTCTCCAAGAAATTGCATGAAGATAGCCTAATCCTAGATCCATCCTATGACCAAATTGAAGTGTTTAATCAAAAAAATTATAGGATATAATGAAAAATAGATCAGAACACTTACATTTAATTTAGAACACAATAGGGTATAAAATAGGCTAAACGAATGGAAAAAAACTTACATTATTCTCAATGTACCTCAAGTTCAAGAACCTAATTCATCAAAGCAAAAAAAATTAAAAAGAAAGAGAAGCATCTAAGGAGGGAACCTTAAAAGAATTAGAATATCCCACAAGGGTTGAATTTTCCAAAGGTAAAGGCATATTAGAATAAGGTGGGAAACACAAGTTTTATGTCAAGAAGCCTTCTATGGAGAGGAAATAAAAATCCTAAAAATTAAAAAAAAATCTACACATAGTGTAAGATGAGGAAGAGTAAGAAGAGGTTAAGGATTAGAAACCACAAGAAAAGAGTAGGATTAGAATCAAACCTTGTAGAGGCATATCTGAATAAATTAATCATTTTGATGTTCCTACACAACCTACAACATAGAATCCCAATCCCCTTGCCAATTCAAGTATTGCCCCTATAAAACTAGATGCCTTAGCCTATGAATAATAAAAAACACCAAAATATGGCTACATACTAGTAGGATTTAATTTTAGACCATCCATTAGTACTTGACAATATTAGGAAAATTCAATTTAAAGTGACAAATATGACTATACTATAGGAAGGAAAGATGTGGTTGATTGAAAATAAGAAATTGAAGAAGAAGAGAAGAAGATAGATGAAGAGGAAAATGAGATATAAAATAATAGGAGATCATATATCAACAAATATATTCATAAGGAGAAGAAGATTCAAGAGATTAAAAAATTCATGGAGAATGTTTTAAAAATGAGTCAGTGCTCTAAGAATAGTGCATATGCCTTAAATATTCTCATTGAGAAGTTGAGGGAATTGAAAGAAGACCAAATGGTTGATGGTTCCAATAAGCTTAAGGAGAAAATTGCTAAGGACAAAGGTAAAAAGAGTGTGTTCGAAGGTGATAAAGGTCCAAGTGCCCACACCCAAGGGAGTAAAAATAATTCCTTTGAAGAGTACAAGGAGGGGCTATTAACCCTGGTCAATATTCATTATAACCAAGAGCTAGAGGTGGTTGATAACCTCAAAATTTTGAAATAGTTTGCTGGTTTTTTTGTTGCTTTTAGTTTTTTTTTTTTGTTAGGTTTCTTTTGGTTAGCTATGGATTGGATTTTTTTTATCTATGTTCTTATCTTATGTAGCAATTTTTTGCAATGTTGGGTTTCGAGTCCCTTAAAAAAAATGTTTTTCTTGTTAATAAAAAACAAATCTATTCATAAGGTGAGAAGCCTATTTCTTCTTAGAGAACTCTAACCCATGTCAATAATCCTTCAATATCTAGCTCTTCCTTGGATAAATCAATGCATATACATGGCTAGTTTCTACTCCATTAGATTATCCTCAAATAATTCATTATCCTTATCTAATGATGCTTCAACCTTCTCCATATAATGTGAATAAATATGAAATTACCTAAAATTTGAATCCTAATAGTATGGATAGATACAACTATCAAAAAGAGAATTAGGAAGTATGGGCCTAAAAATGATGAATTTAAAATGATGGTGGATATTACCAAATAAAAAAAAGTGTAAGAGAGCTAGACCTCTATCCACTATTACTAAAAATTGCTAAGGAGTGAGAACTATAGAGATAGCCACCCCCTTCTATGAGAAATAAATAAGACATTTGAATGTGGTTGATAATCAAATCTAGAAAAGTAGGCCTCATCCAAATATAAAATAATAAATCATCTCATGCTAAATCAAATCTAATGCAACACACAATAACTAGAAGCTCACAAGAAAAATGATCACACCACTCATTTATCAAATTATCACAAATTGTCACCAAAACTTCAACTCTAGAATAAAAAATTTGCAATGGCATTGTGATCTACATCTTCTTAAAAGAATATCATGTTCCAAAAGAAATATTTTCTCCTAAAAGTGCATGTATCATGCCAAAAATCTAATGCACAATCAAGAGTATATAATAGAATAATAAAATTCATCCTCTAAATTAAGGGTCATTTTTATTGTTTTCTAAAACAAGAAGATACACCACCATTCACAATCTAAGAATTAATCCATCATCGCCAATAATCCATCTACATAAAAGCCATGTTATTGGAAAAAGCTCTAAGACTACAATGAACCTTGATGACACTATGATCACCACCCAATGTAGCTACATCAAACTTCCACTAAGTCTCACACATCTTGCATCATATATTCAACCAATCTAAGTCCCACATCATAACTATCTCAACCCTAAAACTTGAGCATAAGGGGTGCAAGGGGGTGCATATTTTTCATTATAAATCTAGATCGCTCCTCATTAGGTCACAAATATGATGGTAGAGATTATGTTAGTTTTTATTTCCCTAGAAGAAAACCCTCCTTTTATGAGGGTATTATATTATGGTTGTGTATTGTATTGTATTAGGTGTGATAATCTCATAGATGTTGATTTTCCTTTGAATCTTTAGTTGGAGATACTCTTAAGAAAACTTGCTTTGTAAGTAAATTGCAATCTTCTTGATTTCTAAATAATATATTGAGCGAATTTTGGAGTGTGGGGTTTTCCTTCCGAAATGGTTTCACCCAAATAAATTACTCTATTTTTATAATAGGGTAAAAATGGGTTTTGAATGGACTCAAAACCATTTGAAAACAAGTTTTGAAGGGACCTAAAACCCTCTCAAAGAAGAACAAGATGCAAATAGATACAAAAAGGACAACAAGTAGCAAACCAACAACATACATCTAAATGATCAACATGACAACCCAAATTTGCACCAACAGAAAAGGTTTTGAAGAGAGCCTAAAACTATTTATAACCAGGTTTTACTAGGGAACTTGAACCCAACCAAACTAATCAAAGACACAACCTAAAAAAGTCAAGCAACAACAAAAAAGATGCTCAGTATAACAGTAACTGAGCCATAAAAAACCACCTTCCATAAGAAGTGGAACCAACACCCAACTCACCATACCATTGGTAGGAACAACCAAGACACAAAAAACCAAATGATTAAAAAAAACTAAGCCCATCAATGAATCCTCTCTACCTCGATAGGAGAAATCACCATGTAAACCCAATCTGCCACTGCCAAGGATCTCCAGACAAGCTACATTCTACCTCCATAGGAATGGCCTCCTCCTCAATAGAAGTTGCACTAGAGAAAAATTGTAGAAGAAGTGAGAACAAACCACCACACCAACAACATCCATCTCCACCTCAAAAAGAGAGGTATCCACCTCCACATGAGAGGTCTTCGCCTCAATAGAAGACACCAACTATAGGAAATGAAAGAAAGCCAACACTCCTACAAAAAGAGTAAACATAGTAACTAGGGAAACCAACAACATCAAGGTCTTTAGGATGAACAAAGTAAGAAACCAGGTTAAAGCCAAACCAAGGGTGAAAACAACACCCTTAAGATCCAACAAAAACACCTCTATGACCACCACAAAAGAGGAAAAACCATCAATAGAAAGGGTAGCCAAGACTTCCTTAGGCACGAAGAACAATAGGGACAACAAAAAAATATGTTGGAAAAACTAGCCATTGGAATCAAAACCCAACCCAAAGCAACAAAAACACCAAACTACACCAAAAAAACTTGGGACTTGAAAGAACAAAGCCTAGCCAAAAAGATAAGCTCGAGGAAAAACCTAGCCAATAAGAGAGGCACCAAAGGATAAGCAACAACAACACCATTGAGGGCTAAAGGACATAGGAAAATGGAAACAACTTCAACAATAGTGCTAAAAACCACAATAGAAAGGAGGGAAAACCACCACTCCCAAATGGCCTCATTAGTAGATAAAGCAATAAGCACACACCTATTGAGACAAAGCTATTGTGAACCAACTCAACCGAAGAAAGAAACCATCCCACTCAACACTCTGAACCCTAAACCCCAAAGAATAAGAATCCACCCAAAGGAGCATGAGAAAAGAATCCAAAAAAATGAAGAGAAACACCCCAGATTCATAGGAAAGGACTACCTGGTAAAACAAACAAAGTCAAGGCCAAAGGAGAACAAAAGTAGAGAAACCCCACTTTGGAGGAAAGAAAAGAGAAGACTCAAACAATAAGCTCAAGATCATTCCTAACATGGTAGTCAAGGAACAAAAGTAGCTAGAAAAACTCCTCAAGTACACTGAGAGTAGGAAAACCAAGCTTCAAATGCTTAGCCAAAAAAGGAAATACAAAAAGAAAACACCCCTGTAAACTGAATGCGACACCCAAACCATAGAGAAATTGGTCCGTAGAGGCAAGATAAAACCCAAGCAGACCACTGAAATTATCCGCCTCATCAACATCTTCCGAGTCAGCCTCACCATCAGAGACACCTTCAATAGGTTTGAAAATGGATCTTCTGCTTAGGCTGCACAACCTAATCATCTTCTTGTAAATTAATATGTTGTGGTATGAATGAAATTTATGTTTAATTCCTATACCTTTTGTAAAGATCTAAAAAAATTTACACAACCCTTCTCTCAAGATTAGTGTAGGAAGTTGTTCTACTACTTTTACCTTCCTTTTAGTTAACACCATCTCTCTTTGGCCTCATAATGACAACTAAACTAATGAAGCATGTGATCAAACTTCCAACCAAACAAAATTTGTATCCACCATGAAATATCTATGGATATAGAGGGTCCACATCCAAGTTTTATATGCAATTCATATGTATAGATAGCCTACAAAATTACACAATTCATAGATCTTATGGTACAATAAAAAAGTCAACTTCACATTATTAACCATGTAAAATAAATTCAACCAAAGAAAAATGTAATTTTTAACAAGATTCAAATACAAAATCACCTATAGACTCAATTTTTCATAAACCCATAAAGTACCATAGTTAAAAGAACCAAAACTATCAACCCACATGGGTAGTGGAGTTGGTTTGGGCCATGGGTTTGCTCCTTGTAGGTTTTGGGTTTGACTCCTGCTCCCAAGATTAACTGGTGGACCACTTGCGGGTTGTCATGCCCACCCACAGGGGATTAGTCTCACCTTAGCTCACCCCTTGGACATTGGGCTTGCTTGTAGGGATACCCATGTAGCAACAAGAAACAATAACCAATTTAATATCTCAAATAGAAATAAAATTAAAAGAAATATCAACATCTCTAAACCTGAACCACTGTTAATTTCTCTAAAAGTTATCTCCATTAAGAATTCCAACATAGACAATGGGCACACAATATGACCAATCAAAACAATGCGAGAAAAATTAACTTCCAGAAAAACCACTAACACTGGTACATAATAATTAGAGAGAGATTTTTGTCAACTATAAAACATAAAATGTCGACTCCTTTGGTGAAATTTATTCTCTTTAAAAAAAAGCCTCTTTATTCCTTCAAAATAAAAAATGGTGGCTGGTGGGAAATATCATTGGTGGCTAGAAAATAGCTATAACAATGGCAAAAAAAATTGATAGCATCACTTAGTGATGGTGACAATCTAGTAGAGGATCTCCTTAGTGATGGACTAACAATTCTAGGTGGTGGAGGTGGCATTGACCAATGGTGGAACCACTTGCTAGGTTCCTAGCCCTAGCCAACTGGTTGCAACTAAGAGTTGTCCCCTACAACTAGCAACTTTAGCTATGGAAAGTGGTCATTCAATGTAGTCCTAAATCAATCAAACATTCCCTTTTTTCTAAATTATTTTTTCATAAACCCGTCTAGCTTGATGCAATCTAGTACATACAATATTTTGAAAACTAATATAACACTTGCGGATAACATGCATAGACTACATAGGTCCATAAACTCATACAAAAAAAATTAATTATCAAAGATTCTTCCATGGCCCTAAAAATGACTTAAGTTTTTTTTGCTTCCAAACCCTATCATGTTTTACATTGATCCATAGATGTTAGTTCTTTTAAACTCAATGGTGATGTATATTTTTTTCTAGGATATCTCCAACAAAATATCCCCCTCAAACCCTTATAAAAAGTGCCCAAACAAAAAAATTGCTAGCCAAATAATCCTAAAACCCAAAATTTGTAACAATTCAATTATGCAAACATTTTTGTAATATACAAAATGCCTTTATTATTTTCACAAGGTCATGGATTGAACCACTCCTACCAAGGGTTAACAATATCAAAGAGATCTCTTCTCACAACTTGACAATCTGACTCTCATATTAAATAAAATAAATATTAGAACAAAAATAACCATTTTCATGTAACCCCAATAGAAAAAATAATGTAAACAACTATTCAAAATCCACAAAACAAAAGAATAGACACTGCACAATCAACATGACACTAGATCTACCATGAAAAACTCCTCAAAGGAAAAAATAGCCTCCAAAAATATTTGCACACTCAACATATTTTCTCATGAACAAATACTACAACACACTTATAGCATCTTAATGCAAGGCTTTTGAAACATCAAGCTCCCTAATTGCAATCTAAGTGAACAAGTAAATGAGAATAATGTAACCACACATCCCAATCCATTCTTAATCTCCTCAAATATGCAAACTACAAGAGATGGTTAATTCAACCTTAGCCAACAAGCCAAAGGTTACATAAGTCAACCTCAACAACTATTCACATAATTTTTTTATTTTTTATTTATAAAAACGAGCTTACAAAAAACCACCAATTGATATTACATAAATTATGAACTTAAAAAATGGTCCCCCTCATTTACTTTTTGGTACTAAGTTATTCAGTTGATACAATTTTTTTTAATAAATTATTTTTCATGTGCAACCCACATTAAATATTTATCTCAATGTTATATACAACATATAAAGTATCTCCAAGAATGCCTAATATTTGTGACGTACACATCCATAGATTCCCTATATACACATTATTAAATATTACATTTTACATTACAAGCATTATGCAAGATAAACAAAATATATTTTTTCAATAGTTAATAAGTGTGTTGTTCACATTCCCATCTATGAACAACACACAAATTGGAATGTTCACATAAATAATTTTATTAAATACATATATAGGGTGAATACATTAGGATATGTCTTTGTAGAAAGGGTGAGAATAGAGGTATATAAATATTTATAAATCAAAATATAAAACACGATAAAGGAACATGACTTTGCACAAAATTATGTCATTTATCACTATGCAAATTTATCACATCTCAAAATGGACACAAAATTGAATGAGAAATTACACAGGGATGATACAGGGCAACCCGGGCAGGGCAAGTATTGGTGGAGTTATTAGAGATCCCGTGGGGGCTTTAGTGGCGGGATTTGCTAGAGGTATTCGGTTTCAGTCTTCATTAGTGGCGGAAGTCTGTGCGCTACTAATGGGCCTCAAAATTGTTGTCTCTTTGGGGATTGCTAATCTCCACATCGAAGGAGACTCCAAATCTATTACGAGTGTTGTTAATAAAGACAGACTAATTGGCTGGAGTACTAAAGATATATTGTTGGATGCTAGATTCTTTTTATCCAAATTTAGGGATAAAAAGGTGACACATATTTTTAGAGAAGGCAATCAAGTGGTGGATGCCTTGGCTAATCTTGGCTCTTGCTGGGATTTTGCTAAATGTTGGAGGAAAATGGAAAGATTACCGCCAAATATTCAAGCTTTCATCGTGTGGGAACAATGCAACCAAGTTTTGCAATGACTTTAAATCTTTGTATGACGAGAGCTGATTGGGGGGTCCACTTGATTCTATTGGGGGTTTGGTGGATGAGTGTCAACGTTGAGATGGCGTACAGGTGGAGGAACCTTGAATTTTTGACTCACTTTAGGCTTGGAGATTTTCGTGTGTGGGGCATGGATTGGTGGATCCACGTGGCTATCCTTTCGACCTGGTGGATGGGTTTGAGTACTAAGGTGACAGAAGGGTGGCGGGGTTGAAATTCAAAGGAGGGTAACATGAATAAATGTGGTGGCTTGATGAAGGAAAGATGGAAGGATGTGACTTCAATGAATATGAGGAGCCATACCGTGCGATCTCTTCTCTTGGGGATCGTGGGATATCTTGTTTTATTTCATCCTTGCTTCATTTTGTGTGAGAGTTTGCATAATGATTTGATTCCTCATTATGAAAGTTTTCCTCCTTCTAGTGTCTTCGTGCTAGCTAGTTTAGTGCGGGTCTCAATTGGCACCTTTAGGATGGTTTCTAATTTTAGTCTTTCGGCCATTCTGCCTTGTGTTTCACGCTTTTTCTCCATGAAGAAGAAACCCTATATGCTCGCCATTTCTTGCCTCACTAGCTGCAATCATCCCAAGATCCTCGTTAATTTCATTATCAAGTCACCCTGTGGTGACTCTCCCTTCCGCGCATGCGACCTGTACGCAGGTGTTATTAACCGTTGTTGTATTTCTTGCCTAAATAAACACAATGTGATAATTTTCCATGACTTATGCATTTGGTATCTTTTGCAAACTCCTGTGCTTCTGGTGCAGGTTGGTAAAATGGGTGGCGAGCGGGTGAGGAATGAGCCGGATAACTGCGATGAGTTTCACAATAATCCTTTAGTCTGGCACATTTGTATGGAAGGTGGCATTGCTCCGCTTATGGAGATTTTGGTCGGTCATAATCCTATCTTGTCAGGCCAGTTTGCCAATTCATGGAAGGATCGTAGGGTCTCAATTGGAGGAATCTCGTTTGAAATCAGTGAGGAAGTCATAGCGCAAGCCACGGGTTTACAGTGTACTGGGAAAAAATACCCCAAACACACCAAGAAACCGGACCACAAAAGCCTAAAAGCCTTTTTCAGAAGTGATGAGGCCCAGGTGTGGAACCAGTCAGGTTTTGAAAGAGAAGCCCTCTCGAAGCACTCGAATCAGGCATGCCTCGCGCTGATGAAGTATGTCACCTTGGAAGGTAGGTTTAAAACCTTCTTTTTTTTATCACTTTCCCTTGTTAAATCATATAAGACAGAAGATGTTTATTTTTTCGTTCTTTCTTCTTATGGATTTGGAAAACTCGATCAAAAAATGCAAAGTTTGCCAGCCTTCACCCCAGCGATCTCCCGCCGCTCCCACTCCATCAGGGGCTCATTTTGAGACTTTATCACTTCCACCTGGCCCTCTATCCTCCTAAAGCTATTATGGTTGTTCACATTGAGAATATTGAACCCCTGTTGACTTTGAACATTTCCCCGACCGAGTCTAAAAGCCCTCCTCGGAAATCCAATTCGGGCTTTGCAGGGAATCCCAAAGCCAAGATAACCACCAAAAAACTTAAGGGTGGTTTGGGTAAGGCTCATGCCAGTGCGGCGGTGGGTCTCTGTGAATTAAAATCCACTCAGGAGGATTCAGCCTACAAGGCCACCACTGCAACAAAAGCAAAGGAGAAAGGTATGTCGGACCCGATTTCTAGGGAAGGAAAGGGCAAGAACATAATAAGGAAGGACTCCAGAGGTTACACTGTGGTGGGGACTACAGAGATGACTGGTGAGGAAAGTACTAGAAGGAGCTCTGGGAGGCTTGCAAAGAATAGAAAAAAGAGGCTGATTATTGAGGATTCGGAGGAGGAGCGATCTAACAACAAAGGTTACAAGGAAGAGGAATTTGGCGATGATGAGGACGAGAATGTGGAGGGGCCCCTGTTTACTACTGAGGACAATAAGGTTCCTAAAGATGACTCTGCCTCCCTCTCTTTGCATCCACTGGTCGAAGAGCTTGGAGAGGACCCGGGGACTATGGACATTGGGGACGAGCCTTGTGATTTGGTGAAGAGAATGGACACGCTCGACAAAAGGTTTCGTGGGTTGACCCACTTCACCATGAAGTTGGGCCATTTCGTCACTAGCACCCTGTCTAATGCTATAAAGGAGGAGTTGGAGGGAAATAATAGCCAGGAGAACAAATGATGGGTTGGTGATGAGGCTGTGGACCTCCTAATAAAAAAATGGGACAATGCCAATTAGCTGTTGCCTATGTTGGTGTCCTGTCTGTCGACTGCCTCTCTATGGTCTATGTGTTGCCTGTGTGATGTCTCTGCTTTTTGTTTTTGTAATGTTTGCTTAGTCTTGCTCCTTTTTGGCCCTTGTGGCTCGTTGTGAAGGGTACGACACCCTGAAAATGTTGCTTAACTTTTCAAAAACAAATCACAATAAAATAAAGAATAAAACAATAAATGAAGGTGATGGTATGTTCTTTGATCACTCCATTCACAAAGATTCATATTCCCTAGAGATGTAACAAATAAGAGACGAGGTCTAGTTCAACCCTAAACATATTTGAGAGAATGAATAATCCATGTTTAAGCATGCTTGAGTTGTAGTAGTATTGGGATGGGCGACCTCTAGAGAAGGCCCAATACTTCACCTCTTGTGAGCATCGCCTATATGTTATAAGTGCTAAGTGGACCATTCATTATCACGAGAGATGGGTTCTTGTGAACCACTACTCACGAAACATGAGTCAATGAGTTTTACTCAAAAAACTACATGGTTGAATCCTAATAACAATATTGGAATGAAAACTCCTCAATCTTTAAGCCAAAAAAACTAACTATTTTATACCTTAACCTTATACCCTAATTCCAACAAATTGCTTATACAACCTCTAATTGTTATAAAACTTTCGAAAAAAGAATATTTGCACAATGTGAAAGGAGTCATAATTGAGTTTCCTCAATTTTATCTCAGATGTTTTTTTTTAAGCAATAAGGATAATTTAAGAGGATGGTAAAGTCAAATCCAACCCCTTGATGTTTTTCCATTGACTGGATGAACGGTTGTGAACGGAGGGCATTTTAGTGTTGACTCTGGTTTCCCGTTAGTTTTTCCGCTCTCTCGGAAAGTAACCTCCTCGGTGGAAGGTAATTTTTGCGTCTAACACACGCAAAATATTTTGTGCCTGCTTTAGTATCTTGCACGGAAAACAATTAATGGAAATTTGCCGGCCACTTGCTTTTATCAGATACGGATTTTACTAGGAACCCAAACGTTGGAATCTTCACCTTTAGCGGGTCGCTGAGTGCGTATAGTTTTAGATGCCAAACTTTATACTTTTATAGCTTTATCATACTCTTAAATTATAATTTTTTCAAGGTTATCCCTTTATAGCTTTTTAAAAAGAAAAGCTGAGTTAAAATGAAAGGAAATTCAATTATGACTCCTTTCACATTGTGCAAATATTCTCTTTTTCAAAAGTTTCATAACAATTTCAGGATATTTAAGCAATTTGTTGGGATTAGAGTATAAGTCTGTAAGTTATAGAATAGTCAATTTTTTGGCTTAAAGATTGAGGAGTATTCATTCTCTCAAATATTATTTAGAATATGAACTAGATCTCGTCTTTTATTTGTTATACCTCCGAAGAATTTGAATCTTGATGAATGGAATGATCAAAGAACATGACATCACCTTCATTAATCGTTTCATTCTTTATTTTATTGGGATGGTGAAAGTAGCATCCCTATGTTATTTCTCATTCAATTTTGTGTCTATTTTGAGATGTCTTGATAAATTGGCATAGTGATAAATGACATAATTTTGTATAAAATTATGTTCTTTTATCTGTGTTTTTTCTTTTCATTTATACATATTTCTATGCTTCTATTCCCACCTTTTCTACATAGACACATATCATGATGTATTCACATAGTTAAAATGAAGGAAACTCAATTACAACTCCTTTCACTCTCATTCAAATTTTATATTTTGAATTATATTTTGATGGTGAGCTTGATATTTTTATGGCATTTCTCATTTAATTCTATGTTTATTGTAAGGAAATGTCTTGATATATTTATATGGTGATAACTAATATATTTTCATGAGAGGTCAATTTCTTTTATTTGCTATTTTATCTGTATATTAATGCACATTCTTATGTACATGTTTCTCCCTTATTCATAGATGTATATCCCATTGCATTCACTCTATCTATGCAATTAATACACTTATCTATGCACACATTCTCATCTATTTATTACCCTCTGTGATTTTGCAACCATGTTACCTAAATGATTGGGTATCATTGTCCATTGTTTTAGTAAAAATTTGAACCATGGCCCACAATTACTTCTTCTAAGTGTTGGAAACAAAATTGATAGATCTTAATTGACTTTATCTCATAATTTGATGGGGAGTAAATTCATGTCTATGGATTTGTCCCCACATTTCTAAATTTGTCCCTTCACTTTTCAAATGTCAAAATTTAATTTTAATATGACTTCCACCAAGTATTTCCCTCCAAGAATTAGCTAAGTATGAATTTGTATGATTTTTTGTATTTAAAGGCATTTAATTGCATTCATTTTGGACATATTTCATTCACATGCCTTCTCTCATCCTAGTTTTAGATCATTGATTTAATAGTTGAATTGCCATCCTTACTTGGTTTGACACAAGATTAGATAACCTAGTCACAAGTAAACCAAAAAACATAGAAAAAAATTTATATGTGAGAACTAAGTATTGTGAACTTGACAAATAAAGGAGCAAAGGTCCAAGATTTAATTGGGTCGAGCTCACCATAGAGGTTGAGTTCATGTTTATTATTCTATATCTGTCTATCATTTGATAAATTAGAGATAAAGCATAACACTAGATATGTTTTAACAAGTAGAGATGTTGTGCACTTTTCGAGGTAAAACATTAAGGCCTTTAGGATCTTCATTGATAGTCTTCATTCTTCAATCATAGAGCTATGCACCTCAAAAATGCAAATTCAAATTAGGTTGGAACCAAAAAATTCCTATAGTGGAAAAGAATGAAGGTAGACCACACAATACCTTAGCTAGGACCCAAAACCAACTTCACACACCACACCATGCTTCCACAAATAACAAAGCATCTTTGCATGTAGTGTAAACACCAGGTCGGTCATTGCCCATGCAAACACCATCAAAATTTTAAGCACACGCTTTCTCAAATCTAAGGATGACTTGCAAACCACACACCATGCTTGAACATGATTTAGAATATTCCTAAAACACCCTAAAATCCAACAAACCCCTTCACAAAAAATTTCACCTAAAGAATGTACACACCCAATACACTCAAACAACTCTAACATACACTGTTACTTGAAAAACTAAATTTCAAAGCACAAAACCTCAAACCCTCTTGACTGAGGTAAAATATCAACACCATCAACACACCTTTAGAATCACAAGACTTGAAACACAAGTACAGAGAAACATGGAGCATAAACATTTCTCCCAAACACCTCTACAATACACAGTAACACATTGGTGAGCATGAATTCTTCTGTATAATGATCCATCACACCAAATCTTGAATATAACACCTCTAAAGACCTCTCACCAACATATCTAAATCACATAGGAAAATCTTCAACCTAGAGGAAATGCGGAGCCAAAACACAACTCTATCACTGAGATCACCACTGTAAATATTGTTTTCTCTTTATATAATTTTTTCAAAAGCACTTGGAAATCAAGCACCAGAGAGACATCCTCATCATCTTCAATGCTTCCTCATCCATAGACATAAGCTTATCAAAGCAACAACTACTCACACTCTTGCAACTATCTCAATCAACTATAGACATCAATGACAACACAAAATTGTTGACATCAATGACAACACCAACTACATACTTGCAACATTTATTACGTGTAAACCTTAATATTTTGAACCCTCCCTTAACATTTATATTTCACACAAAAGAATACGTTGATTGAAACAAATATATATATATATATATATATTATTTAAAAATTTTTCTTTGAAAAAAATATTTTTTAAATTAGGTGAAACTCCATCAGGTTGCCTCATAACCCTTAGAAGGTTATATCTCTTGAGATACTTTTTTATTTCTTGGATTACCATCTCCCTTGAATCTTAAATCATAGATCTCCCAAATTTTTAGACAACGAGTCATGTTGGGTGACATCCATAGTGCTCCATTAAATTGTCTCATAACCCTTAAAAGGAGGGTATAACTCTCAAAATCCATATACTCATAAACTATTTGGGCAACAATCTATATTGAATTTACACTTGATCCTTTCTTGTCTTCAAAATTAACTTCACAATAGATGTATTCTTCAATATTGTTAGCATAAAAAAGAAAATAAAAAAATATGCCTCTTATACAAAGTGTCATCTCTAAGTGAGAAGCTAACTCTACATGATGAAAATCCTCAAACCTCCAATTTGTCTTTGTTAAACTTTATTCACTTAATGTTACATTTGAGTTTGTAAGCACCATTAAGTGTACCATGGATGACCCCAAGAGAACAAATATGAGATGATATTATTAAAAAAATCCATTTCAAGATGTCAAACTCAACACATAATACACCTATTTAAAAACTTTCACCTATACACATAAAAATACCAAATTTTCTTTAAACTCTTTTTTATTCAATTCCATACTTTTCCTAATTCAATGTATAAACAAAAATAAATATTTCAAATATTTTAATATCCCTAACCCTAAAAAAACTTAACTACTAACATCTCTTTTATTTTTGTCTTTTATTCCTCATAAATGCCTTAAAAATTATTCATATTAATCATTTTCCACATAAAAAGTCCTATAGAAGTGTGCACTTATAAAAGTCTTAAAAATATAGTACTATATTTTTTAATTATTGAAGGCTAAAAAAATGGTTGAAGCATCATTGGAGGTTTTAAATACAACTACTCCAACTATTAGAAAACATACCTTAATAAAAAAAATTCCCATACAATGGTACAGAGGTCACCATTGATGGTGATCCAAATCCTTTCCAATATTGCACAAGCCTACATGAAATTACACAAAGACAAGTCCCAGTCAATCAAGAGGCTTCATACTCCACCTTATCCTTATACGTTGATCCATCAACTCTTACCAAGTCCATTACATCACAAATGCCATCATCCACTCCTAAGGTCGAGATCCAAGATAAGGGTTGTGGAGAATACAACATGAAAGCATCCTATTGTGTCAATCAAATGGTTCCTCCTAAGTCATATGGCTAACCACAACAGATAGGAGACAATCAATAGTCATGTTCCATGTCCCTCCTACAATGACATTGAAAAAATGGGGAGAGTTAACTAAAGAAGCTACAGACCAAGATGAAATCACCTCGTGGTTGTACAAAGAGGACAATGAGTACCCCTTCATCTATTCAAATATCTAAGGATAAATATGGAAAAGGCTTCACAATAATGCAAAGTAATGGATATGACAAGAATAGTGGGTTAGGACTACATCAAAATGGAAGGAAAAAGCCAATCATTATCTCACGATGACCAAAAGGCCTAGGATTGGGGTTTCAACCGATTAGAATTGTTATTCTCGGTACTTTGTCACTGTTACAAGAAGAAGTAAGTTCTTCAGAAGACATCAAGATATCCCACAAACCACTCGACCCAATTTATGATGAATCCCTTGACTCAAGCAAATATGAATGGGATTCCCTTTCCTCCACTAGCATAATGGACCTAGATAGACTATTTGGCAAACTTGATTAAATGCTACAACCCACAACAATTCCATTGAGCCCCTATCCGAAAAATTCCTTGTCAAAAGAAGAATGGCATAAGCATTACTATTGGGAAACCATTGATCCTACCACTTGGGCACCGAATGAACCATCTTTTAATGACTTAGCCCTTACAATAGTCCCACATCAGAGTTTACCCATCCACAGGAAAAAGAACAAAAAGGAGTTAGTCCAAAAATTTTATGACCATGTCAACCATTCTATCCTCACCTTGTCAGCCTCCACATTTGATAACTTTGATGATGGCATGCCCCTCATATATCCCCAACTTATTGATTGGGATCAACAAGGTACACCCATCTTAGACATATTTGAGAATGACAAAGCGATAGTTGAGTTCATGGGACTTTGAGAAGGCATGCCTAGAGGTGATCATAAAGCTAGATTTACCATTGACTTGGATAACATGTCATATTTTGGGGAGTCTATTCATACCTCTAGTCAAAAAAATGAAAAGAAAAAGAAAATTAATGAAAATGATGAAAATGAGAAGTCACTAGGTGAAAACCAAAAGGCGCCTTTGGACGAAGAAATAGTAAAAATAAAGGATGCATCCGAGGGTGAAAACCTCTCTGAGGCACCCAAGGATGGAGGTTTGAACATTCCCCTAGTTGCTCAAGAAAATTCACCCATGTTAGTAGAAGAGTCTGTTGAGATCAACATAAACATTGAAGAAAACCCGCGGGTAATATACTTTGCAGCATCTTTCACAGAGATAGAGCAACAAGATTTTCAAGACTTCTTCACAAAGAGATAGATAAAATTTGCATGGTCATATGTTGACATGCCTAGGCTAGATCCAGACCTTATATTGCATCATCTACCATTACAGCCAGGTGTTAAGCCAGTCAAACATAAGTTAAGAAAAATGCATCCACAAATCGCTTTACTAGTCAAATTTGAACTTAAGAAGCTATTGGATGTTGGATTCATTAGGTCCATAGACTATGTAGACTGGATTTCTAATCTGGTCCCAGTAACCAAACCCTCTAGGGGCATCCACATTTATATAGACTTCAGAGATATCAATAAGGCATGTCCTAAGGATGACTTCCCTTTGCCGAACATTGACATGATAGTGGACCTTACAAAAGGATATGAGATTCTATCCCTAATGGATGGTTTCTCTGGGTATAATCAGATCAAAATTTCTACTAAGGAGGTCAACGCAAGACAACTTTCACATGTCCATGGGGAACATACTTCTAGAATGTTATGCCTTTTGGGCTAAAAAATGTTGGAGCTACATATCAATGTGCAATGACGACTATTTTCCATGACTTTGTACATACTCTCATGGAAGACTATGTCGATGACATAACAACCAAATCATTGACAAGAGAAAATCATTTGAAAGTACTTGACAAGATATTCCAAAGATTAGAAAATTACAAAGTCAGACTAAATCCAAAAAAATGTGTCTTTGGCGTTAAATTAGGAAAACTTCTAAGATACATCATTTCTAGATATTCCTCCACCAGTCAGCATCGGTCAGCTAAGAACACTACAAGGGAGATTACAGTGTATTAGACGCTTCATAGTACAGTTAGCAGACAAGATACATCTGTTCCAACATTTTCTCAAGAAGGGGGTACTATTTGCATGGACACCCAAAAGCCAAGAAGCTTTCCAAACAATCAAGGATTATCTGTCTACACCACCTGTGCTAATGCCACCTACAGATGACAAACCTTTGATACTTTACATTTCAGCAACTCAGTTAGCACTAGGAGCCCTACTCACACAAAATGATGATCAAGGTCATGAAAGGGCAGTGTACTACATCAGTCATACCTTGGTAGGATACAAACTAAACTACAATAACATAGAATGTGTTTGTCTGGCGGTAGTCTTTTCTACTCAAAAACTTAGGCATTATATGCTAAACCGCCAAAGTATGTTGGTCGCAAAGATAGATCCTCTGAAATATCTCCTAAGTAAAGCAACATTAACAAGTCAATTGGCTAAATGGGTGATGATACTTAGTGAATATGACATCCAGTATGTGGATAGGAAAGCTATAAAAGGGCAAGTAATTGTAGATCAATTAGTAGATGCACCAATTAATTCAGACCATCCTTTAGCGACATATTTTCCTGATGAGTTTATCTTGAAATTTGACACTAAAACCACATGGAAATTATACTTTGACGGGTCATGAACTAATCATGGTTCAAGAGCAGGCATACTATTCCTAAATCATTCAGGATTGGTTTCCATTGCACCAAAAACATAGAGAAATGTGAAGCCCTAGTGACAAGACTAAGAATGGTAGCCCAATGGAAGATCAAGAGTTTACATGTTTATGGGGATTCTCAACTAGTAATCTGGCAAGTCAATGATGATTATGAAACAAAAGATGAGAAACTTGCTCCTTACAAGCGCATGGCTGACAGTTTCAAGTAGTACTTTGATGACATCACTTTTCAACAAATACCACACATTCAGAACATGGTAGCAGATGCTATGGCAACCATGGGTTCCTTATTGGATATTCCTAGCAACGTGCCTAAATTCGAGTTTTTGGTCGAATAACATTTGGTCCTTGCTTATGATGCCCCTGATTCCACAATGGTGTGTATGATTGTTGGCCCTACTTCCCCTTGGTACAAGGACATATACGACTATTTAAATGCCCAAATCCTACCTTTAGACTTGTCAAACAATCAATGCAGAACCTTTATCCATAGGTCTACCAAATACACCATCATCGAAGATACCTTGTATAGATGTACCTTAGATAACACCTTGATGAGATGTATTGATGTTGAAGAAGCACAAGAAACCTTGCGAGCAATACACAAGGGTATATGTGGATCCCATTCTAGTGGTCCTACCTTAGCCCACAAGATTATGAAGCTAGGTTATTATTGGCCTACTATGGAAAATGACTCATATATCTTTGTCAAGAAATGTCGACAGTGTTAGGTACACGAAGATTTGATATGCACGCTAGCATAGGAACTTCGTTCGATTACTTCACCATGGCCCTTTTCCCAATGGGGAATTGACCTCATAGGTAAGATACACCCTCCATCTTCTAATGGCCACAAGTTCATCGTACCTACCACCGAATACTTAACCAAATGGATCGAGGCTATTCCCATGACTTACATCACCAACACACAAATATCCAACTTTATTCTAAACTATATCATTTGTCGGTATGGTGTACCTCAATCTATCATTACAGATAATGGTCGTCCATTCAAAAACCAACAATTCCACCATCTTTGTGAAGAATTCCACATCCAACACCATTTTTCCACCCCATATTACCCACAAGGTAATGACCAAGTAGAGGCGTCTAATAAAAACATTATCAAAATCCTTAGAAAGACTATCAATGATGTTGGTTGTGACTGACATCTACAAATTAATCCTACCTTATGGGCCTATCACACAAGCATTCGTACTCCCACCAGCGCCACTCCATATTCCCTGGTATTCGGTTATGAAGCTATCTTACCTATTGAGGTTGAAATTCCTTCTCTAAGGGTATCCTTGAAAGGTCATATTGACAATGAAGAGTATCGTGTATCCAGATTGTATGAGTTAGAATTCCTAGATGAATGAAGATAAAAGGAATTAGATCATCTTCAAGAATATCAGAACCATCTTCGTCACAACTATAATAGGAAAGTTCTAAATTGACACTTTGACATTGGTGACTTGGTCTTAATGGAATGTAAATGTAATCAAATATTTATCAAAATAGGATCCTAAAATCTAAGAATAAACTAAGGTCTGAAATTATGTGTGAGAAATTCTAAGTCAAAGACGATTTTTCAGATTTCTTCTCTTAATGCCAAATGTACTGATTGCAGAACATTAATAAATTTCGATGTTTGCATATCAAGAGTGGAACTCCCTTTTGTATGTAAGGAGACCCGCCTCCAAGGGATGCGTCTCTTGAGAGGACGTGTCTCCACACATGGAGACACGTCCACTCAAGGGAAGTGTCCCTTTGGGCATGTGAGCTTCCTTTACAACCGATTATCATTTGGTTAAACAAACTTAACACATATACCTTCTCACACATGGCAGATATATATTATATGAATTTTGAATTTTATTCAATGTGAATTTTGAACATCATTTATTTAAATTCAATTTTATACATGCATTATAAAATTCGATTTTACTTATTTATAGAAATATTAAATATGAAGAGCAATTGATCTTATATAAATGATGATGATGCTTATAGCAATCATCATTTATATCTGACCTAAGCTACAATTAATCAACACTTCCTCTTAGCTAGGGAAGATATTTCAAATCAAATAAGTGGAGATATCACCTTCACACGTGATATCGAAGATATGATATGTTTTCTCAATGTTGTCAAGTCACATGACATTCTTCATAACACATCTTCATTATGGTATGTGCACTGAAATCAAGTCACATGATGTCTACCATAATTCATGGCATATCCACAGATATAAATATCCACCATGATTATCTCTTAAGGATCACAATGATCTTCAGATGATATCAAGTCCAATGATATCCATGAAAGTGTCCAAGAGATACTATCATGACATGTCCACAGATATCAAGTCACATGATATCTATCATGATAGTTTATCATTGTAGAGTCGTCACTTTACAATGTCAAATACAAGTGCTCATTATTAGAAAGATCGTCACCTTTCAATAATGTACACAGGGGGAGTAGGCCCATAAAGTCATGGAGTCACACACATGACAAAAGAGTTTACACATTAAACATCTTTATATATTAATACAATTTATAAACAATTTGTATTTCAAACATAAATAACAAATTACATTTCAAGCATACCAAGTTTCTTCCTGAAGTGCTCTACCTTGATTCGGGAGAGAGGCTTGGTGAGAATGTCTACAGTTTGATCATTTGTACTAATATACTCCGACTGGATCACTTTCCTTTCCACCATATCTCTTACATAATGATAGGGGATCTCAATGTGCTTAGATCTATCATGAAAGATAGGATTTACAGAGAGTGTGATGCAACTCTGATTATCACAGTGAATAATTGTAGGATTCAAGGGCTCACCAAAGAGTCCCACAAGCAATTTACGAAGCCAAACTGCTTCTCTTGCTCCCATTGAGGCTGCAATGTATTCAGCTTATGTTGAGCTCTATGCAACTGAAGATTTTTTTCTACAAATCTAGGAGATCATAGCCGATCCTAAACTGAAACAACATCCTGATGTGCTTTTCCGATTAGTTACACTTCCAGCCCAATCTGAATCAGAGTATCCATGTAGATCTAGTTGATCATTCTTGTAGAGAAGACCATATCCAATAGTGCCTTGAAGATATCTCAAAATATGTTTCATAGCCATTAAGTGAATTTCCTTTGGCTCACACATGAACTGGCTGAGAACATTCACTACATAGCAAATATCAGGTCTAGTGTTAACAAGATACATCAAGGATCCAATCATCTATCTGTAAAGGGTTGGATCTGCACATTTGGATTCTGCTACTGCTTCTTTCAATTTGTGAAGGTTGGTTTCCATAGGTGTAGACATTGGTCTACAGTCCAACATTCCAAATCTTTTCAGAATATCAATACTATAATTCCCTTGGTTTAGTATAATGCCCTCTGATTTCTGCCATACTTCTAAACCTAGGAAGTAGTGTAGAATTCCCAAGTCTTTCATGTCAAATTTAGAAATTAGATCCTGCTTCCCTTGAGCAATGAGGTGATCTTCTCCTGTTATCAGTAAGTCATCCACATATAAAATAATTATTAGCATATCACCTTTGATTACCTTGAAGTAGAGATTGGAGTCAACATCATTCTTTGAAAATCCTAATCCCAAGAGATAGTTGTCAATTCTTTCATACCAGACCTTGGGAGCCTATTTAAGTCCATAGAGGGCTTTCTTCAGTCTGCATACATGTGAGTCAAGTTTATGTATCACAAAGCCTTCAAGTTGTTCTAGATAGACTTTCTCTTCAATGGTTCCATTCAGGAAGGCAATTTTCACATCCATTTGATGGATCTTCCAGCCTTTAGCTGCTGCAATGGCTAACACTTCTCTCACTGATGTGTAATGGGCAACAGGTGCAAATGTTTCTTCATAATCAATGCCTTCCTTTTGAGAAAAGCCTCTAGCCAAAAAATGTGCTTTATGTTTTTCTATACTGCCATCAGCAGCATGCTTGAATTTGAAGAGCCATTTGGAAGAGATAACAAATTTCTCTTTTGGTCTAGGTACTATATCCCATACATCATTCATTAGGATAGACTGATATTCTTCTATCATTGCATCCTTCCATGCTTGGTGTTGGAAAGCTTCTGTAACACTGACAGGTTCTGAGTCTATGATGTTGTTCATTAGAGCTACATAGCTAGAGAAACATTTGGGTCTTTTGCTCTCCCTGAACGTTCCTTTGGGTGTTGCATGATCCTCGGCTTCTTTGATAATCTTTCTTACCCAAAGTGGTCTCTTCTTGTCATTGTCAGTTGTATTCTCATCTAAAGTAGAAGGAATTTCATGTGGCATTTCCTTAGGGTGCTCCCTCTGAATCTCAGGAGCAGGTTCCATTTCATGTACTCTCGGGGAATAGGTTTTTGTCTCACTAGAACTTCTTGCCCTCTTGAATGCAATGTCTTCTTCAAAGATGACATCTCTGCTCAATTCAATTTGTTTCTATCCAGGTATAAATATTTTGTATGCTTTGGAGGTTTCACTATAACCCACAAATACACCCTTCTTTCTAGAAGGTTCTAGTTTGAATCTCTTCTCTTTGGGCACATGAATATAGACATCACAACCAAAAATCCTAAAATGAATAATGTCAGGTTTTAAATCGGTAAAAGATTCTTCAGGAGTTTTTTTATCGAGATGAGAATGAGGACATCTGTTCTGAATATAGACAACTGTCCTAGAGGCTTCTACCCAGAAAGAGGTTTCAATGTTTTGGTCCAGCAACATTGCCTTAGCAGCTTCTACAATGGTTCTATTTTTTCTTTCAGCAACCCCATTCTGTTGAGGGTTGTAGGCAACTACGAACTCCCTCTTAATTCTAGCACTCATGCATAATTCTTTAAAAAATTTAGAGGTGTATTCTTTCCCATTGTGTGTCCTTAAGGTTTTTATTTTCTTTCTGGAGAAGTTTTCAGTGAGGGCTTTAAACTCTTTGAACCTTTTGAGGATTTCTATTGACTCTTTATACTTAGGGAAATAGATCCAAGTTTTCCTAGAGAAGTCATCTACAAATATGACATAGTATAGAAATCCTACTTTAGAGGGTACATACATGGGTCCACATAAGTCTGAGTGAACCAGTTCTAACACATTTAGGGTTTTACTCAAACTATTGGGAAAGGACCCCTTTGTATTATTTCCTAAGGCACAACCTTTGCAAGTTCCTTCATGAGATGGTTTTAACTTAGGTAAGCCTATAACAATTTTTTCTACAGAAGGTAGGGCATGGAAATGAAGGTGTCCTAATCTTCTATGCCAAATCTCATTTGAATCAAACGTGTCATGGGTAAGGTCTTGTTTAACTTCAGTGCATAGTTTGTAGAGGTACCCTTGTCTTACACCTATGGTTTGTGCTTTCTTGATGGTTGAGTTCTTAGGCCAAGCTTAAAATTTCCCATCCATAAAGGTAACTCTATATCTATTGTCTTCAAGGGCAGAGATGGATATTAGATTCCTCTTAATTCTAGGTACAAATAAGACTCCAGTAAGTTGAAGAGAGAGATCAGATTTGAGTTTGATGGAGCAAGTTCCAACCCCTTTTATAGGGTGTGAAAAATCATCCCCAATAGTTACTACTTCATCAGACCTTTCAATCATAGTGTCCAGGTGTTCTTTGAATCCTGCGATGTGTCTAGAAGAACCATTATCAATTACCCAATTGTGGGTGTTGTTAGATGTTTGGCTAGATAAGGCTGAATAGAACACAAAGTTCTCAGATTCATGATCTGAATTTGTCTTTCCTACTTTGGCAAATGATCTTGTTGCTTTGATCTATTAGGGCACTTCATTGCATAGTGACCATATTGATCGCATCTAAAGCATTGCACTTGAGAGATATCTTTCTTCTTAGAAGATCCCTTTCCATTGGGATTTCTCTTTCTTTTTAAAGATCCTCTCTTGTAGGAGTTTTTCTTGTTCCTTTTATTAGTTGTTGTGTTGAGTACATGAATGTCTTCATCCATGTTCTTCTGTTTATTTTCCTTAGTGGAGAGTCTTATTTTCTCTTGAAGACAGTCAGTTCTCAGTCTATCAAACTTGGGGAGTTTAGATCTTGCACTTATTCCTTGAACAAATGACTCCCATGAGTTGGGTAGGCCTCCTAGTGCAATTAGGGTTAACATTTTGCTATCAATCTGATATCCAATTGTGGATAATTGATCCCATAGTTTAGTGATCCTCATGAAGTATGCAAATTAATTGACTCTCATTTGTTTATTTGGGCATTGTTGATTTGCCTCTTTAATGCAAGAGTCCTACTAGTGTTGTTGATCTCATAGGTACTCTCAAGAGATTTGAACATATGATATGCAGTTTCATATTTTGCTAAGATAGGCACTATATGATCCCTAACTGCATCTACTAGGATTTTCATGGCTCTTTCATTATTTTCAATCCATTGAGTTTTCTCAGGTTCAGCCTCTGGTTCCCTTTTATTTTCTCTCACAAGTGAGTCTAGTTTATTCTCTGTAAGGATCATCATGATTCTAAATTTCCATGATGTAAAGTTATCTGCTCTTGCAAGACGATCTTCAAATCTGATCACACTTGACATTATGAAGAATGTGATGTGAATTTGATTCTAGAAAATATGAATTTTCTTGAGCAATCTGATATTTAGATTTGATTTGGATTCACACAATGTGGCTCTGATACCATGTAAATGTAATCAAATCTTTATCAAAATATGATCCTAAAATCTAAGAATAAACTAAGGTCTGAAATTTTGTGTGAGAAATTCTAAGTCAAAGACAATTTTCAGCTTTCTTCTCTTAATGCCGAATGTACTGATTGCAAAACATTAATAATTTCGATGTTTTCATATCAAGAGTGGAACTCCCTTTTGTATGTAAGGAGACCCGCCTACAAGGGATGCGTCTCTTGAGAGGACATGTCTCCACACATGGAGTGACATCCACTCAAGGGACGTGTCCCTTTGGGCATGCGGGCTTTCTTTACAACTGATTATCATTCGGTTAAAAAAACTTAACACATATACCTCCTCACACATGGTAGATATATATTATATGAATTCTGAATTTTATTCAATGTGAATTGTGAACATCATTTATTTAAATTCGATTTTATACATGCATTATAAAATTCGATTTTACTTATTTCTAGAGATATTAAATATGAAGAGCAATTGATCTTATATAAATGATGATGATGCTTATAGAAATCATCGTTTATATCTGACCTAAGCTACCATTCATCAACATGGAGAACCTAAAGAATCAAGTTGAACGATAAAAACCAGGTAAGTTTGAACCTAACTAGTTAGGGCCTTATATTGTTACAAAATCCTTTGGATTAGGAGTGTATCAAATCTCAACCCCTGAAGGAGAACTACTTTTGTCACCGATCAACAATCTTCATCTGAAGAGATTCTATGCGTAGCTTCTGAGAACCATGTCTTAATCTTAAAAATATATAAAAAAAAGTGGAAAAACAAAAAAATTGTTACCTTGATGAAAAACCGGCAAATAGGCATCTTTGTAACACCAAAAATATTGAAAAATCAAGAAAATTGTAAAGAGAAATAATCTGTCCAATAGTGAAAACCACTTCGGTGGTGCTATGGATAAGTAGCATGGTGAAAACTTGGCAAATAGGCACCATGTGTAGCTGACTCTGCTCCTTCGTCTACCATTATTTCAATCATACCTTTTCACCATCACCCATAATAAATGATTATCTTATCCATTACTTGGAACGATTGACATCAAGTCCATTCTATCTACCCATTCCATCCTATAGGTCTTATTCCTGATTGGGGGAAAATCCTTGATTTGCGTCATTTGGACCTTGTATATAGCATTCCATTGTCAGAAAACGTCCTGAAAAAAATATCAAATACATCAAAAAAAGAAAAAAAGAAAAAAAATCAAAACACATCAAAAATCCCAAAAATAGATTCAGAGTTAGTTGTGTCAATTCAGTTGTAGACATAGTTGAACTATGTTGCCTCTGTGACTGGACGTAGGCAAGGCCATCTGTCGATGTGCCCTTGAGGCATTAGGTTTGTCTATCTAGGTTTTTCATGTATCACATAGATAAAATCATGACTCATTCTTTGTACATGTCAAAGGCATTGGTTGTGTCGAACTAAGAGGTCTCTGCATGACATAGGCAAGGCCATCGATCGATGGGCCCCTGAGGCCACACTAGGTTAGTCCCTTAGGGTTTATCACATTCAATATCACACACATCATATCATCAAGTTAGGTACATATTTCCAGTCAAAGTCTAGTCGAACTACGAGGTCTCTACATGTATAACGTAGGCAAGGCAATCAATCGATGAGCCCCCAAGGCTGCACTAGGTCAATCCTTTAGGGTACATCATATCAAATCAACACACACACTCACAAAAATCAAGGCATAAAAAACAATTCATGCATCAACAAGGAAAACATGTCAAACTGTCATCAAGAAAAAATTAATCATATTGTCAAAACAATCAACTTATGTCTTCAACAAGATATGTCTTTCTTGTCAACATGCATCGTCATTTATCATAGCTTCATGTATCTTGTCACATCATTGACATCAGGCTCAAACATCTTATACAACACGTGTCTTTTTGAAACCAGGCTTTGTCATGCCTTACACAGATAGTCACAAAGTCGAAACCAGACTCAACGTCTTATACAGTATGTGTCATCCCTCACATTGGGCTATGCCAAACATCACACAATCACACAAGATCAAGTTTTGGAAAATACTTTTATTGGCTTTATGACTTTATACCTTATTTTGTCTTATCTTTTTATAGATTTGTATTTAAGTTTAGTTACTAGCTTTCTCAAGGATTTCCCTTGAAGGATTTAGAGAAGCAAGGATGTCTCAAGACTCTTTTTCTTTGACTGTTGTCTGTCAACTATCTTTTAACTTTGGATTTTGAGTCATGTTACTAGTTTCCTCGAGGATGTCCCATGAAGGATTTAGAGGATCAATGACATCTCATGACCCATCTTTTCTTTGTTTGATGTCTGTGGTTTGTCTTGACAAAAAGATGGGGCAATTTTTCCCTTAGTATGAGTTAAGACACTCCTTGTCTGTGACTACCCATTTTTCGCAAGTGAATGAATTTGTACACTATGGTCTATCTCATATCATGGTGTGTACTATCCATTTGTGTCAATCCTACCCAATGATGATAAAATGCAAAGCTTAGTATACATATGGAAAAATATTGAAGATTAAATGTGCTTCAAACAACCTTTCTTGTTGCATACTAACATTTTGAATTATCCACAGGAACATTTCTTCTTTTTTGCATCTTCACCACCCTTATCCATGTTCATCTATCCTTTTGGCCTTCATCTTCTAGTTCTCTCATCTATGTCAAGAGCACACTCATGTTCTTTGAACCTACATATCCTCTCGAGGGGGCATACTACTACCTCCTCGTCATTCTCCTTTTCACTAGGGCATATTTTTAATGATTTTATTTGACACAATGTGATAAACAACATTGTATCAAAGAGGGGCAAATTGTAGACACTGAAAATTGGTCTAGGCATGCGAGTACCACTTTCGACATAATTTTCTAATATCCATGGTCACAATTAAATAATGTTAATTATTTAATTATTTCCTATCCACATTTTTCTTCTATTAATTAAATAACCTTAATTATTTAATTAATTCATTATGACCCTTATTCAACTTTGATTAATTAAATAAATCTTATTTATTTAATTACGTCACTAATTAATTAATTCTCTTTCTAAATTAAATAATTTATTATTTAATTTACCTTTTATCATATTTCGACTATAATTAAATATTCTTTTTGAATTATTTAATTAATCAATTAACCTTTTTGACAGTTAATTGAATAAATCATTATTTATTTAATTAAATCTTTTCAATTTTGAATGTTGAAATAAATAAACATTTAATTCATAAAAAGAGTTATTTTTGTCACATTCTTCTATCACCTACTTAACTAATTATTCACTCACCATCTGACTCGAGATCTATTTAAATCCGTCATTTATCTGTTGATTCGATGTTTGATCGTCTCTGCGAAGAGACTCTTTATTTTGATCAGTTAGTTTAATTCTCCTGCATGCACATATATTTATTAATTAAATATCTTTAATTAATTAATTAATTCATGCGTGCATTCAAACAAGTCATTGTCTTTATTCTATCTTTATCTTTTTCATTCAAAGTCTGATTCTTCTATTTTCGAAGACTTTCAACTAAAGATTAAATCATTTATTTAATCTTGATCTCTTATTCAGTTTATATTCGACCAGTCTTAACACCAGATTAAATTATTATTTAATTTAATCTTTATCTTGCAGAATTTCCCAACTCACGTTCTAACTGATACAAATCTCACATCGCATGACATTCATCAATCTTGATCATTGATCTCTCTTTTGAATTTGAGTTGATCGTTCGAAAACCAACTTTGTATAAATTGGCTGACTTTTGCCATTATTCCTCCTCTCGAAATCAATACTTTTGGAAGAATTTGTTAATCTTTGATATTTTTCTATTATCACATACATACATCAAGGCTATATTTGCACACTTATGAAAATCTGAGGACAATTATACTACAAAAGAAAAAATGGAGAAGGACAATCAAGATAATTCGAAGAGGTGGACTAATATTCAGTGAGATTGTTTCATATTGCTTTATTTACTTTGTTCTTGGGTGCTACCACAATAATGGGTTACACTTTTTGGGACATCCTGATTTTTGCTGAAATCACATATTTTAAAAAAATATAATGATTTAAGCCTTAAAAAGGTTCCATTTTAAGGGTTTTAATTGAATAGGGTTTAATCAAACCCACTTATATCAAACCCCCTTGGATAGAAAGCCGCTAGTTTTAAACCACACCTATAATGGAGTCTCCTCTACACCTATCAAAATTTTGATAAAAAACCACTTTTGATTTAACTTTTAGGGGATCAAATTTATTTATTTAAAATTACTTTTTTTTAAACATGTAGTCCTTATTATAAGCTTCCCAAAAAGTATAATTTTAAATATATTTAATTTCATTATTATATTTATTTTTTATTTCTTGTGAATGTAGGTTTTTCAATGAACATCAAGGTCTTTATTTCACACATATGGAAAAATAGGAAAAGAGAGAAAAAAATTTCTTAAAAATCTATGTACAATATCTATTGATGTCCTTATTCTAACAAAAAAATAATAAGTTAATTCAAATGAATACAAAAAAAGTTATGCAGCTGAAAGTATAATATATCCAAGTTATAATTACTCTGAATTAGAAAATTAATTAAAAAATATATATGCAAGAAAAAATTATAAAAAAATATTCATCCCCTAGATAATAGTGTGAAAACACTGTATGTAAAAAATTAGAATTGTATGCTTTCTATAAAAAAAGTTATGCAGTCGAAAGT
This sequence comes from Sequoiadendron giganteum, assembly GCA_007115665.2. Taxonomy (NCBI): domain Eukaryota; kingdom Viridiplantae; phylum Streptophyta; class Pinopsida; order Cupressales; family Cupressaceae; genus Sequoiadendron; species Sequoiadendron giganteum. The sequence continues at coordinate 39,001,027 of CM021105.1, forward strand.
AAGCATCGATTTTTGAAAATGATGTTTAGTAAAAAAAATAAGTTAATAAAAACTACACAAAATAATTCACAATTTATTTTTTAATTTTTTTAAAAAATATAATTAGATTTTCAACACAAAATATCACAAATCACTAGTTTTCTTGATCTTCAAATTCTTAATGGTTTAGCTTCTATAGGCGTACGTAAGTGAAGATCAGGTGAAAAATGTTGATTTCAATGTCAAGTTTGGCCAAAAAGTGTAACCCATTATTGTGGGATCACCTTCTTAGTTTTTTTATTTAGATTAATACATGTTTAGATTAGATTTAACCAATATTGCTTGTAGATTCATTTTATCTATGTCACAGATAATATCACTTAGTGATGGTGACAATCTAGTGGAGGATCTCCTTGGTGATGGACTAACAGTTCTAGGTGGCGGTGGTGGCATTTGCCGATGGTGGCACCACTTGCTAGGTTCCTAGCCTTAACCAACTTGTTGCAACTAAGGTTTTTCCCCTACAACTAGCAACTTTAGCTATGGAATTTGGTCACTCAATGTGCCCCTCAACCAATCAAACATTCCCTTTTTTCTAAAAAAAATTTTCACCTATCTAGGTTGATGCAATCTAGTACATACAATATTTTGAAAAATAATATAACACTTGCTAACAAAATGTATATACTACAAATATTATCTCGTGAAAAAATATTATAGCACACTTACAAAGTCTCCATGCAAGACTTTTGAAAATCAAACTCCCTAATTGCAATCTAAGTGAACAAGTAAATGAGAATAATGTAACCAGACATCCCAATCCATTCTTAATCTCCTCATGCGTATGAAAACTACAAGAGATTGTTAATACAACCTTAACCAACACGAAGGTCATGAAATATGTCATCACCGTTGTATCGACGAGACATCTCTAAGTGTCCCACCGATGATGTTAACTCACGTCGATATTCGCTCATAGACTGAACTTGCAACCGCTATACCCAGACCCCACGAGGGGGCATTGCCCCCTCAACCCCCACAAGGGGAATCTGCTCCATTGACCCCCGCAAGGGGTGTTGCCCCTTGACCTTGTCGGTGGCTACCGCCCCCAGGCCCCTACTTCATTAATTTAAAAAAATAAAAAAATATATGGGACAATTGTGTCGACCAACTATGCAATTTTTTAAAGGAGAGATTTTCCATTGTAATTAATATTTTTAGTGATTGTTCACTAGGATTCGCCACTGTGATTATTATTTTTACCAATTATTCATGAAGATTCGCTAAGATTTTACAAAAAAATAATACTGTGCATAAGATTCGCCTGAAAAATTAATATATTTTTTCAAATAAAAGGAAAGATTCATTAGGATTTTACACCTTTGCCAAGGGGGGGATTTCTTAAAGTTATCCCTGGTAGAGATAATACCTTTAATGTGAGAGATTCCCAGCATGCAAAGTCTAATAACTTAAGTATAACATTCAACATGCTATTTCACATTATTAGAGTATTATTTTAACAAGAGATTATTCAACATTAGAGTATTTAAAATAATTCTCACATTATACTACTAGACTAAAATTATTATGTATAATTTCATAATTTCAGAAATGTATCATGCAATAATTATAAAATAGAATTATACTAGATTATGGATTTAAAGAACTATTTTTATTTATTTAAAAGGTGATATACCAAAAACTAGAAATGAAAGATATTTTTGTTCTTTAATGTAGGTATATGTATAATGCTTTAGATTATAAAAGTATATGTATAATAGAATGAATGTACTATCTATGCTTAATGTGAAATAAATATAATAGATATTTAAAATTATAGATATACTCTATAACCTATTTCCAGATAATTAAGATATCTTAGTTTTAACATTTACCTTAGAACTGATTAGATACACCAGACATCTATGCATCATCCATTATAATACATATAATAATTATTATCTAAGAACTAATTTTAAATAAAACGCATAATATATTTTTATATAATACAAATTAAATTAACATTTAAATATAATGTAATATATAATTACTATATGTATTATTATGTATTGCATTATATTTATATACTAATTTATATTATATTATATAAAAATATATTATTGATTAATTATAATAATTTTATATTTGTATTTAATAATTTAATAAAAAAAGTAATACATAATAATATATATTTTATTAATTATTTAAATTATATTTTTATTTAATAATTTGTAATATTAAATATAATAATAATAACTTTTTTATTTTTTTTAATTTACATTATATAAAATATTAGAAAATAATTTGACATTATTTAAATATAACCATATAATAAATATATTTAAATTTTTTTAAATATAATTTTAAAAAAAGAAATATAAATGCAATCATATATGTTTTAAATTTCTTAAATTAATATTTTCCCTCTCAAATTTTATTATATAATATTATATATAATGCTATTATAATTTTTATACATGTATAATTATATAAAATATAATAATAATAACGTTTTAACATTTTAATTTACATTAGGGGAGAGGGGCCAGTAGTTGTGCGGGCTAACTTCGTCAACATGTAGCAATTGACTGGAATATCGTAGAACCTTAATTTTTTTTTCAACATGTGGATTAACCTTTTATCTATCTATAACTAAGGTTTGGAGGTGTGACTCATCATGCAACTCACCACATCAACATATCTATTGAGAAGTGTCTAAAATTTGACTTTTTAAAGATTTGACCAAAACTTAATCATGGAAAACCCAATAGTTGAACAAAAAAATCCCATTTGTTGCTTGTAAAATATCATATTTTTATTTAAAATATGATAATATGCAACATAAATGGACCAAATACCTATTGGTAACCATAAATCTTTGATATCTCTAGCTTTTATATTCAACACATATGAACCAATAATTGAACACAAAAAAACTATTTGTTGTTATAAAAACAACACATAATTATTTAAAATACAACTTATACCAAACAAAAATGGACCAATAATTGAACACTAAATTTTTTTGAAAATCCTTCACATTTAATGAAAAAATACATGGTATTTATTGTACCCACCTTTAATATTTGTGATAGGACAAACTATTAATATAAAATTCTCCAATGCTTGTACATTGCTACCCCAATAGTTGTACACATTAGAACAATATTTTTTCACTATGATAAGAATACTTGTTTAAATGAGTGTCTTATTTTATTAAATGAGCATTTTATTTTTTAAATTACACACTTATAGTGGATAGTTGTGATATTTTATTTGAGACAAAAAAAACTTATTTCACTTTTTCATGAATGTATTTATGTTTTTTTAATATAACATTTAAAGGTTCTCATGTGTTCAAGTATGGGTCCGTTTTTTATCAACATTTGATTATTTTTTAATTTATATTTTTAGATTATTTATTTACAATATATAGTATAAATATGTGATAAGACTAGGTATTATAATCACAATTGATTGCACAACTATTGGACTCCACACGACTATTAACCCCTCTCCCCTATAATTAATTATTTCTAAACATTCACCTAAGAACTAAAACTAAAACATGTAAATAAAATAAAATAAATAAAAATAATTCTTAAAAAAATATAAAATAATAAAAATAAAATAAAATATTTTGTGCCTACTTTAGTATCTTGCACGGAAAAATGTTAATGGAAATTTTCCGGCCACTTGCTTTAGCAGATACGGATTTTCCTATCTTCGCCTTTAGCAGGTCGCTGAGTGCGTATAGTTTTAGATTCCAAACGTAACGTTTGAGTCCCTAAGGAAAAGCCATGGTTGGATTTGACTTTACCATACTTTTAAATTATATTTTTTTCAAGGTTTTTCTTCATTGCTTTTAAAAAAAGAAAGCTAGAGTTAAAAGGAAGGAAATTCAATTATGACTCCTTTCATATTGTGTAAATATTCTTTTTTTTTTTAAGTTTCATAATGGTCAAGATCATGCAAGCAATTTGTTGGGATTAGAATATAAGTCTAAATTATAGAATAGTCAATTTTTTGACTTAAAGATTGAGGAGTATTTATTCTCTCAAATATGTTTAGGATATGAATTAGATCTCGTCCCTTATTTGTTATACCTCTAAGGAATTTGAATCTTGATGAATGGAATGATCAAAGAACATGACATCACCTTCATTAGTTGTTTCATTTTATATTTTATTGGGATGGTAAAAGTAGCATCCCTATGTTATTTCTCATTCAAATTTCTATCTATTTTGAGGAGATGTTTTGATAAATTTACATAATGATAAATGGCATAATTTTGTGTAAAGTCAAGTTCTTTTATCTGCATTTTTTTCTTTTCATTTATACATATTTCTATGTCTTTATTCTCACCTCTTTTACATAGACACATATCCTCATATATTCACATAGTTAAAATGAAGGAAATTCAATTACATCTCCTTTCACTCTCAATTCAGATTTTCTATTTTAAATTTTATTTTGATGGTGAACTTAATATTTTTATGGTATTTCTCATTTAATTCTATGTTTACTATAAGGAAATGTCTTGATATATTTATATGGTGATAAATAATATATTTTCATGTAAGGTCAATCTCCTTTATCTATAGTTTTATCTATCTATTTATTCACATTCTTATGTACCTATTCCTCCCTTATTCAAACACATTCCCAACTATTTGTTACCCTCTTTGATTTTGCAACCTTGTTACCCAAATGATTGGGTATCATTGTCAATTTTTTTATCAAAAAGATTGAACCATGGCCCACAATTACTTCTTCTAAGTGTTGGAAACAAAACTGATAGATCTTAATTGAGTTGCTCTCATAATTTGATCGCAAATATTCATGTCTATGGAATTTTCCCCACATTTGTGAATTTGCTCCTTCACTTTTTAAATGTCAAAATTTAATTTCAAGAAGACTTCCACCAAGTATTTCCTTCCAAGGATTAATTAAGTATGAATTTGTATGATTTCTTGTATTTAAAGGCATTTAATTGCATTTATTTTGGACATATTTCATGCACATGCCTTCTCTTATCCTAGAGAATTGAAAGAGAAATAAATAGTGAAACACTTGGATCTAGTACACTAATATAAGTAACAAATATACATTATATATGCATTTGCCTACTATTTTAGATCATTGATCAATTCAATAGTTGAATTGACATCCTTACTTGGTTTGACACGAGATTAATTAATCTTGTCACAAGTAAACCAAAAAACATAGAAAGTATTTTATGTGAGAAATAAGTAGTGTGAACTTGAAAAATACAAGAGCAAAGGTCCAAGATTTAATTGGGTTGAGTTCACCATAGAAGCTAAGTTCATGTTTATTATTCTATATCCATCCATAATTCTATCATTTGATAAAGTAGAGATAAACCATAACACTAGAGTTGTTTTACCAAATAGAGACGTTGTGCACTTTTTGAGGTAAAACATTAAGGCCTTTAGAATCTTCATTGATAGTCTTCATTCTTCAATGATAGAGCTATGCACCTCAAACACGCAAATTCAAATTAGGCCACCACCAAAACATTCATGTGGTGGAAAATAATGAAGGAAGACCACACAATACCTTAGCTATGACCCAAAACCATCTTCACACACCATGCCATGCTTCCACAAAAACTAAGCATCTTTGCATGTAGTATATACACTAGGTCGGTCATTACCCATGCAAACACCATCAAAATTTTAAGTACACACTTCCTCAAACCTAAGGATGACTTGGGAACCACACACCACTCTTGAACATGATTTAGAAATTCCTAAAACACCTTGAAATCAAAAAAAATACTTCGCAACAACTTTCACCTGAAGAATGTACACACCTAGTACACCCAAACAACTCTGGCATACACTGTTACTTGAAAAACTAAATTTTGAAGCACAAAACCTCAAACCCTCTTGATTGAGGTAAACTATCAACACCATCAAAACACCTTTAGAATCACAAGAACTGAAACACAACTATAGAGAAACATGGAGCATAAACATTTCTCCTAGACACCTCTGCAATACACAGTCACACATTGGTGAACACAACTTCTTTTTTATAGTGATCCGTCACACCAAATATTGAATATAACACCTCTAAATACCTCTCACCAACATATCTAAATCACACAAAAAAAAATATAACCTAGAAGAAATGTGAAGCAAAACTAGAACACAACTCTGTCACTCAAATCACCACTACAACATACTGTTTCCACTTTCCTCTTTCTATCAAATTTTCTCAAAAGCACTTGGAAATCAAGCACCAAAGACACATCATCATCATCTTCAACACTTCCTCATCCATAGGCATAATTTTATCAAAGCAACACTAGAGGTTGACACCACTACCTTTAATAATGACAACATAATGCAACTAATCAAAGCAATAACTACTCACACTCTTGCAACTATCTCAACCAACTACAAACATCAATGAAAACACAAAATTTTTGACATCAATGACAACACCAACTGCTCATACTTGCAAAATTTATTACATGTAAATTTAATATTTTGAAACCTGCCTTAAAATTTATATTTCACACAAAATAAATTGTTGATTGAAACAAATAAATATTTATTATTTAGAAGCTTTTCTTTGAAAAAAATAATTCTTAAACTAGGTGGAACTCCATTAAGTTGCCTCATAACCCTTAGAAGGTTATACCTCTTGAGCTAATTTTTTTATTTCCTAGATTACCATCTCCCTTGAATCTTAAATCATAGATCTCCCAAATTATTTTGACAACAAGTCATGTTGGGCGACATCCATAGTGCTCCATTAATTTTTCTCATAACCCTCAAAAGGAGGGTATAACTCTCAAAATTTATATACTCCTAAACTATTTGGGCAACAATCTATATTGAATTTACACTTATCCTTTCTTGTCTTCAATATTGTTAGCATAACAAATTAAAAAAAAATATGCCTCTTATACAAAGCGTCATCTCTAAGTGAGAAGCTAACTCTAGATGATGAAAATCCTCAAACCTCCAATTTGTCTTTGTTAAACTTTATTCACTTAATGTTGCATGTGAATTTGTATGCCCCATTAAGTGTAACATGGATGGCCCCAAGAGTACAAATATAAGATAATATTATTAAAAAAATCCATTTCAAGATGTCAAACTCAACACACAATACACTTATTTAAAAACTTTCACCAATACATATAAAAATACCATATTTTTTTTTTAATTCAATTCCTTATTTTTCCTATTTCAACATATAAACAAAAATGAATCCCTCAAATATTTTAATATGCCTAGCCCTATAAAAACTTAACTACTAACATCTATTTTATTTATGTCTTTTATTACTTACAAACTCCTTAAAAATTCTTCATAAATAATTCATTTTCCTCATAAACAAATCTTATAGAAGTATGCACTTATAAAAATCTTAAAAACATAGTACTATATTTTTTAATTATTGAAAGCTAAAAAAAAATGGTTGAAGCATCATTGGAGGTTTTAAATACAACTACTCCTTAGACAACATACCTTAATAAAAAAAATATTATGCAAGAAATTTTGTATTTGGCTCTGAATAATTATCATATTCATTGGCCAAGCATTTGACATTGGTTATTATCACATTCATTGATAAAAAAACATATATCAATACCTTAATTTGAATGCATATCACAAGGCACATGGATCTACAAATCTGTGCATCCCTTGAACATTGCAATTATCATCAAATAAAATTATTATTTCCTAATATCTTACTTAAATTTATATTCAATTATTTTTTCTACATATATTATAATATCATAGTAAAAAAATCAAATAGCATTACATCTACATAATCACAAAAAAATAAAAAATAATTATTATTATATTAGTGAGTTAATTTTCAATGTATTACAATATGACTTTTATAAAGCCTTTCCAATGTAACTTTCTAAACTAATATTTATACAACTAAATTTTTTAATAACAATAACAAACTCCAAGTCACTAAGTGACTTTATGACATGTAAACTTTAATATTCCAACATTAAGTAATATATAAGTCTTGTATATATAATATGTATAGAATAATATATTTATATATATATATATACATTATATATTTGATTTTTACTTTTGCATGTAATTTTGAATTTTATTTTTACAAAAAAGATATTTATTTATTTCTACTTTAGTTTGTTTATTTAATATTTTATTTAAGAATTATTTTATCATTAAATGATATCATTAATATTAAGTTTATCTTTATCAAACTTAAGATTCAAAATATAATTTTAAAAACTTGAAGTACTTTATATAATAATTTATTGAAATTGATTTCTAATATTAAATTTATTAATGTATAAATTGATTTGATATATATTTATTTTAATTAATTCATAATATTGAATTGATCTATAAATTAATAATATTAAAATTCATATGTATATTGATTTAATGGATATCGAAATTGAAATCAATATCAAATTCAATTGATATTGATATCAAAATGTTTATAAATTTAAATAATTGCATAAATATTAATATTGAAATTGATATATTGGAGGGGGGCATTTTGGTCCGGTTATCAATGGTGGTCTCGTTGCCTGCTTCCCATAATCTGGGTTCCGAATGTAAAAATCTTTTTTTGATATTAATACAAAACTTAATCTTATCTATCAAAAAAATATATATTGAAATTGATATATGAAAATTGATAATAGATATTAAGATCCGACAGAAAATTGGATAATTTTAAATATCAAATTTCACATTAATTAATATTTATAAATCTAGTTTGATAATTTTAAATATCAAATTTGACATTAATTAATGTTTATAAATTTATATATTAATTCAATTGTATTGATATCAAAATTGATAAAAAATTTAATATTTATATATTAATTTCTATATAAATATTAAATTTGCTATCAATTCAATTAAAATTAATATATTCCTGCATGGGCCACCCTGCATGCACTCCAAGCTATCTTGAATGAATCTGCCCCTGTCATATTCAATTTTTGAACTCTTAATATTTTCATTCTATTTTCAAACATCTATATACATAATTTGACTGATACTTAGCAGCTTCCAATTCCAACTATGAAATCTGGGGCCGTTCGTCCCATGGGTACCTAAAGGTAGCTTTACCAGTGCGAGTGCAGTCTTCATCACTTCCATATTCGTCCTCGCTAGTAGAATATACATAATCATATACATCACCATCTTCTTCATACACAGTTTGATGAGGGAATTCAGTTTCATCGATGTAATTTGCCACCAGTGAACTCAAGTTGTCCTTTAATCTTCCTAAACTCAGATCCCCATTTCTATCATCTAAAAACTTCATTCCACATTCTTTTATATGAATATTTGTGCCTTTTGCCATCACTTTAAGATAATCAATATCTTCCAGTCTCTTTGTGAGCGGATGATTAACCCCATATAGACAAATGTACAGCTGATCACCTTCAACTTTCTGTCTATTGCTGAAGACTGTAGACCATAATTCTTCCCCATCAACTCCTCTGATGCTCATCTTCATGCAATTTCGAGAAAGAGTTTCATCACTTCGGAATTCATACATGAAGTTCAAAACAAAGCACATTAAAACTCCACATTTGGTCATCTTGTTTACAGGAGAGGTTAGTATATCTGTGAAGTTCTCGTCTTGCAGATATTGATCCCTTGATTTATGTTCTAACCATTGTGGAATTCCATTTGCATAAAAACTCAATTCTTGTAAATTGGGCATATCCTGTGATCACATATGCATTTGATCAGAGCTTTAAATATTCAGTCGAGTTTAAATAGTATTTTTTTAGTTTTCACTTGTTTAGATGGTTTATTTGAAATCACACTAATAGATGAGTTCTATTAAACTAATGTGATTTCATTGGATCTATCTAAACAAATCAAAACTTAAAAGATGCTGTTTAAATCGGATACCTTTATCATATTTTAAAAAAACACAAAATGAAACCGTCAACTATTGATCATTTACCTGACAATTTTTAATCCTACATGACTGATAAGCCTCTATGCTTTAAAGAGTGCTAAAGACAACACAAATTCAATGAGAAAGAAAATAATAGAAAATATCTTGATCCACTGGCTAAGCCCTAATGCAGAGACACCTTACCCACTTAAGCGAAAAAAAATAATAGAAAATACCTCGATCCACTGGCTAAGCTCTAATGCAGAGACACCTGACCTACTTAAGTAAGAAAAATACCTTGATCCACTGGGTAAGCCCTAATGCAGAGACACCGGACCCGCTTAAGTACAATGTCTTCAACGAGCTTAACCCTTCAGCTCCTGCCAGACTTCTAACTTTTCTGCATCTTGATATGTTCAGCATTGTTAAGGACTGGCATGATTTGAGGTCTGGCAGCCTTGTCAGATTTTCACAGTTGCATAAGATCAAGATTTTCAGCGTTTCCAAGTGGGACATATCATTGATTGTCTTCAATTGTGTACAGTCTCCAGCATCCAGCTTCACAAGTCCTTTGGGAAGAGTCGGAAGTCTTTCCAGAGATTGGCATTTGCTCAAGTTCAGCTCCCTTAAATAACCAAGGTCATGAATGGTCGAAGACAATTCACGAAAAAAATTGTTTCCCAATTTTATAATTTGCAATGCTGGCAAATCCCCTATCATTTCGGGAAGGCCGTCCAAGAGATTGCAATCACTCGTGTCCAACCAGAGCAGAGAATGCAGTCTAGAAAAGCTAAAAGGAAGTTTCATTAAATTACAATTATGCCTCATTTCCAGAGTTGTGAGGCTCTTTAGGTTTCCAAAGCTGTCAGGTAGCATACTTAACCTGAAGCAATTGTTCATGAACAATTTCTTCAAACGAACAAGATCTCCAAATTCCTCTGGCAAGCGATGTATGCTACTACACCCATTCATATCCAGGTACTCCAAACAGCAGAGCTTCATAATTGAGGAAGGCAAACCTGTTAAACTGGCACAGCCATTTAAAACCAATTTTTTCAGGGATGAGAGTTTCTCTAATGAAGGCAGCTCTTTTAAAAGCCTCAGAGAGTGCAAATCAAGCTCTTTCAGGTTAACAAGCTGCCCAATTCCATGAGGCAGTGATCTGATAGACCAGCAACCAGTTAGAATCAACTTCTCCAGGTGACAGAGCCTTTTTAAAGAAGGGAGCTTAGCTAAACCTGAAAATCCGGCATCTAGCTCTACCAGAGCAATTAGCTCTTCAATTGCACTAGGAAACTCCTTTAGTGAAAAGCAATGACGTAATGAAAGTCTTTCAAGTGAGGAGAGTTTAGAGATGCTCTCTGGAAGTTCTACTAAGTTTCTGCACCCAGAAAGATTCAAGCTTTTAAGTGCTCCTAGACATCCGATAGAGCTGGGTAGTTTCTTCAAGTTGTGACATTTCTCTAACTCAAGTGTTGAAAGAGAGGTTAAGCTTGACAAGTCGTCCGGAAGCTTCTGAAGATATGTGGCATTCTTCACCCGCAGCACGCTGAGATTCCCTAATTTCTGTCCCAAAAAAAAGAAAAAAGAAACGAATTCCAATAAATAAAAACCTGTATATAAAATATTTTTTAAGTTATGGGTCTAAGGCGATCATCGTTAACAGAACTCACCTTGGAAAAAGATGTTTTTTCCCATAAACTCTGCAATGCACTTGGAGGACCGCCTGCCACCGAACTAAAATCCAGCACAACTGTATGTTTTGTAGGCCATTTAGCTGGAAAGCTTTTCAATGGACATGAATTCCAGCGAAGCCACATCAAATTAGGAGATATCTTTCGTTCATATCCTTTAACCGCTAGCCCGTCCATCCAAAGCAACTTCAGATTTGTCATGCATGCCAAGGATTTTGCTTTCACTATTTTATTGCTCCCCTCAATTCGGCAAATGGAAATGCTTTGAATACTTGCAGTTCCCTATTTAGATTGAGCAGATACTAATTATTAGGACAATCAGTTATTCAAAAATAGCTTCAAGTTTCGGACGTTTCATATCAGGATTCAGTTTTTACAAACTAAATTGCTAGAAAACAACCTGTTGCCTTAAACAGAGAGAGATTCTTACCAGGTCTTTTCTCGTTACATGCATTGCCTCCTCTGGCTTCCATATTCTTGTACGTTCCTCCCACTTTGGAGACTCACTGGCTATTGCCCTACCCATTTCTTGGACATAATCATGCATTATAAACTTGTTTTGCTCATCTATCCGTATAAGGGACTTCAGAACTAGGTTTTCCAAGGCTGTTCTCGGACGAAGCCCAGTAGCTTCCCAGTACCTAGATGCTGTTTCCATATTCTCCTTGCCATTAAAGAAACAGGCAATGTCCAGAAATATCTCTTGTTCACAATGATCAAGACCTTGGTAAATAAACATTAGCCGCCTGTGGATGTCCTGGTCCATTGTATCTTCTAGGTGCTTGGTACAGCTTTCCCAATCACTGAAATTTTTATTGCCATATAAGAAAGCTCCAACTATTTCTAACAGCAGTGGAATTCCATGGCAAGCTTTTACAATCCTTTGAGACCAGCTTTCATATCGATTACGAGGATATTCCTTAAGGAAAGCATGCCATTTAAACAATTTAATGCTCTGGTTATCTGACAATTTGTTAATGTAATAAATACCATCTGTCTGCCCACATGAAAATAGTCGGTCATCTCGGGATGTCAGAATGACCCTGCTCCCGGGTGCAAGCCAATCCACACTGAATGCTTCGAGCTGCTTTAGACTGTTGATGTCGTCCAAAATAACAAGTGCCTGAATGGATCCTGCATTAGCTTTCACCAGTGCCTTGCCATGTTTAACACTTTTCACAGAGATGTATCGTCCTACAAGAACCCTCAAAATTTGTTCCTGGATTTCACATATCTCGCGTCTCTTAACATCAGCAACAAAGCTAGCCGCTTGAAACCTGAAACTAATGCGGTTATAAATGGCCTTGGCGAGGGCAGTCTTTCCAATCCCACCCGTACCACATATCCCTACTGCTAGGGAATCATCTGATTCCAGTTTAAGTTTGTCCATCAGATCTCTCATGCGTTCCCCTAGCCCCACGGCATGAAATGGCCGATTATTCACGATTTGGAGATCATCCAATACACCACCTCTCACAGGCTGCTCTAAGCTCCTACATCCAGTTCTATAAGAAAACAAATCAAACTTTCCATATTAATAGATTTCTACAATTCGATTGTGATGAGTTTTTCATCGCTGTTTCTGAAGATGTAAAATTCACACAATGGAATTCAGAAACAGCAACAATCATCAAACTTTCAGAAGGAAATAAGAAATTAATAACAATAAACTTGCATTCTAAAACATAAATATATATATCGGTGAATTCCAATACAATTACTAATGTTTTTTAATTATAAAAAAGCTTAAGATCAATCAATAAACATATTTTTTTTGGTATAGTAATATTTGTGCAGTTTTAATAAATAATATCATATTTAATTTTTTAATTATTTGGTTATAATTTTTAGTTTATATTTGTAATATATATTTTTAAATAATTGCATTTTAATGGGTACTTGGCTCTCTTTTTTCGTCTTAATAATAATAAAGAGTAGTATTAAAACATATTAATTAAAAAAAATTCAACCAATCTTTTAATTAAAAATGTTCTTAATTATTAATATGAATTATGATATCTTCAAAATAGTTGTGTTTAAATGGCAAGATCATTTGATTTTCAAGATGGATATCTAAATTCTAATTATCAGTATTTCTAAAATGACATCCTTAATTGAAATTCTAATCAAATTAGTATGTTAAAAGGGGAGATGTGAAACCAATCTAAATAACCCTCTTAATTGTTGTCCTCCACTAATATGAGACCAATCTAAATGATCCCTCTTCTCTTACCTCATGTCCTCATGGCGCTGCTAAGCTTATTTTGACTAGCAGCCACTGTTCAACTTATTTAGGAGTTATTTGTGGAGCTGATGGCCCCATGAATGCTTAGTTTTTCTGTTAAACATTCATGGGGCCATCAGCTCCACAAATAACTCCTAAATAAGTTGAGTAGTGGCTACTAGCCAAAATAAGCTAAGCAGCCACATGGGGACATGAGATTATTTTCAATTCCTAAATAGAACACCCCTACTGCTTAAATTTAAGCAGAAAATAGAGTTAAGCAGCGGCATGAAGACATGAGGTTAAAGACCAGTTTAAATAATCCCTCTTACTAAGATCTGTGTATAAATCAAATACGTTTGCAAATTTTAGAAATTAAAGAAAAGAAGCCCACAGGCTATTTTTTTCCAAATTAAAAAGTGACCAGTGCTTAAAAATTACGTAACTTTGTGCGGTTTCGAGTTCTTTCCGTTTTACTCACCCGTCACCTGTAAAGGACCAGCCAGTTTGGAAAGACAATTGAGGTCGACCGTTTGGCGAGGAGAAAACTTTATTGATCTCTGTGGTGCTTGAACAATCGTGCGTAGCCACCGTCATATCGAGGATGTATGTTGGTTCTACTTGATGGAACAATGGTCTGGCTAAACAATTTGAACTGCACATACACCAGAATTCTCCCTGATGCCGAGAAAAGGAGTCTTCACAGTGCCTGGAGACCATCGGAAAGTGAATATCTGTTTTCTCCCCGTGGTTCAAAATAATGTCCAGATGATCAAACTCCTTGAACACCGGATTACTGCGCACAAATAAACCGAGACGACTTCCCAAATTCAAAGACTCCCTGCACCTATTCAAAATGGCCTGCAAATGTTTATCTTCAAGCGTTCCAGGGCCGGAAATCGAGATAACGGTAGTGCGCCGAGGGCCTTTTCTTGATAGAGAATTAAATGGCAGAAGCACTTCTGAAGGTTTCGGCAACCAGAAATGCTTGAGGCTTTCAAGCTCTTTAAAGCTGACTCGCAGGACACAACTATTATATATCACAAGGATTCCGCAGCGTGCTGGAAACCCCTCGGGTATATACAGATGTTCATTCTTGAGCGACTTTAGATTATGAATCTCCTTATCAGAGCGGGAAACCAAAGCCAAACCTTGATGGTGAGGATTTTCTTTTGAAAGAAGATTATCTCCCGCAAGAGCCCTAGGATGTTCTGATAATTCATCCAAATACTTCTTGGATTTCGATCGACTTGTGGTGGCCCCGTTTCGAAGCGAAGGCAGATCCACGGAACTTGGCAGCTTAAGACCCCGTAACGATGGCAAGCTTCCTATATTTTCAAGAAGAGCGTCTAGGGGATGAGAAACAGTCAGATCCAGCCTTACCAGCAATCGAAGCCACCGAAAATTCCTTTCTAGTCGAATCAGCCTCCGATTCTCCAGCAAAATCGTCTTTAAATCTATAAGATTTCTCGATCTTTCAATAGCAATTAGAGTAATTGCAATCACCCGGCTCTGGCCTTCAAGATCCCCCCATTCTTTTGGCTCGTTTGACGGATGTTCCATATGGAGCACTCGATCCTCGATGAGTCGAATTCGACCGTCCTTGCGAAATAACATGGCGAAATTTCCTGTACCCCGATGGTTGGTAGTATACCTACAAAGCTATAAAACAGCTCCCCCAAAGGGAAGGTTCAGTCGTGTTAATGGTGCAGTTAATGACAAAATACTTCAGTAAGAAATAAGCACGAATATTGAATATCGTTCCTGGATTTGTTGTGTATCTGATTGATATTTTGGATTATATTTAATTCATCATCGATTTTCTTCTTTCTGATAATAGATTATCTGATCACTCAGTAATTTATGTCGATTTTTCTCTTTCTGAAGGTGATTCATTATCATATTTTTCTGATTGATATTTTGGATCATATTCAATTCATCATGACTTTCCTCTTTCTGATAATAAATCATCTGATCAGACTCAGTGATCCATGTCGACTTTTCTCTTTCTGAAGGTGATCCATTATCACTGAGGTGATTCATCTCATCAGATTCATTGATCCATGTCAACTTTTCTCTTTCTGAAGATGATCCATTATCACTGAGGCGATTCATTATCAGAAAGAAGAAAGTATCATTCAAATGGTTCATTATCAGAAAGAAGAAAATCATGATGAATCATTAAATATGATCTGACATATTGATAAAAAACATACACAACAAATCCAAAAACAATTTATCCAAAAAAAGCTTCCAAAAACTTATACCAACCAAACATGAATTCTGTAATGAACGGGTCGAAACAAAATTATTAAATATAGAAAAGGTGTAAAATTTAATACCCAGTCGAGTAGGCTCCCGGGGATTAATTTCTTACACACAGTCCATACGTTCTGCTACTTGCGTGAGGCGATCAAGGCTTACACATCATCGTCACTAGCAGACGTTCTTCCGGAATACAATTAAACCAGAGGACAGGCACACAATACTGAATACCTATGGAAGGGATTGACATTCAACCAATGTTCCAACGACTATAAATAAACTTTTGAGACTCCATGTTAGTGCAGAACAACTGCTTCGGGAATAATCGACAATCAGAGGCTTTAAATTTGACGGTCTCTTAGTGTTAAGAGAGGCTTTGAATGACGTCTATTTGTAAGATTTCCTTTCATATTGCAAACAAACTAACTATATTTGACTGATAAAAGTAATGGAAAGGAAGCAATCAAAGAAACTTTATTGTATTACTAAAAGTTATAAAAACGTGTAAACGTCCACTGATTTTTAGAGTAAATCATATCTCATACGACAGCTTAAATTGAAGGGTTGGCATGGAACCTCAAGAAACCTCGTGGTAAAGTTGTAGCAAAGTAAATCACTTTGCTGAACCACAGATTTTTAGAATAATAAATTTTTGAACCTGCACTTCTGTTTTTCCAATAAAGTAAAGGTGAATGTCGTGCCATATGCCTTTTCCATCAATTTTCCTAGTAATTTACATGGGCATTGAAAAAAATGGTTCCATCCACCCATTATTCAAGTGGCAGTTGTCTTCCACAGAGCTTCCTCCTTTCTTCTTTATTCTTTTCTCTCTCAAAAGTAAAAAATGTTTAATATTTTTATATTGTTTAAGGGAAAATGTATGATAAGGAAAAAGTCTTATGTTTGAACATGGAGAAATAAGATGAGACACTCAATTTAGAAATTTCTAGGGAATACTAGATGCAAACATGATTGAGACCCATATATCAACATAGAAAGTCTCTAGTTAAGGTTTTTGTTCGGGGCATAGCTCTTTGATTCAAATAGGAGAGTAAATGAGATTCATATGAATAGGATTTTTAATAGTTTGAATAGGTTATTTTGAGATTTTTGTTTCTAGTGGCCTCAACTTCAAGATATTGTTAGGGAGACAATTAATATTTTGTATGGTACGATTCATTGGTTTCCAATCATAGTAGGAGTCTCATCAAGAGGATAGTGAGGAGAGGGCCACCTCATCCACATGCACCTTCTCAAGAACTACCCCAACAAAGGCAAACACCATATCACATGCACCAAGTAGTGGCAGTAGGAGGGGAGTGAGATTATTTAGGTGATGAGACTAATGAGGACTATATGGACAAGCTGAGGATAGTAGCATTGATGGCAACACCACACATGGGGCAGAGGAAGAAGTAGTAAGATTGACATTTCTATTGGGCTAGTTGCATAGGTACCCCATGTAAATACATATTTAAACCACTCTATAGTAACAAACTCACAAAAATGATATCTTCTAATTAAATTAATCTACAAATCTAGTCTAATTAAAATAAATAAGGTACAAGATATTATTTTTTATATTTATTATGTTTATAAAGATAATGAACCATCAATGACCAAAACAAATGGGAAATTCCATAAAATAATTACTATCAAAATATACAAATTATAATGGGTAAAAATAGGGCTCTAGAATAGAAAAATATAAATACATAATGGAAGTGTAAATAGGAAAAGTTTACACTTGGCATGGTAATGTACAATTACACTATCATTTGAATGCAACAAAAAATCAAAATATTAAAGTTGAAATGCCTACACATCGAAACAATGAAAATACATTGCACAAAGAATGAGGAATCACTAGATAATAACATAATAATAATAGGATTATTTTAACAAACCATAACTCAAACCAAATTTGAAAAAATTAACATGGAGATGTTTAGAGATACAAAATCACCAAGGTGGTAAAATCTAGAGAAGATAAACTCACAAATCCACTATTCAACCTACATTTGGGACAAGAGGTGAACATAAAAGCTACAAAAATGGTCAAGCCCCAATTTTAAAATATTGACACTCATGGTAAATCAATAGAAATATTGAGAGTTTATGCTCTTATCCTATGTGTATCTAAAACTAAGAGCAATAATATAAATGGAAATAAAGAATAATAATAAGTGTGTTTACTATTATCCCTATGTGTATTCAAAGAAGGAGACTAGAAGATTGTAGGATCTAGAGAAGCCAATAAAATAATATAATAATAAAGAATTAAATGAGACTACAATATTTTCTTCTCAAAGAGAAAGAAGAGAATAATAGTCCAAAATCTATATTATAAGAAAAAAATTTACAAGTATTAGAAAATAAGAATGGTATCTGGGTATGTGCAGGATCATCATGGAAAAAATAGGTCCTTAAGAGGCAATGAAAATTCAGAAAATCAGAGTTGGGCAACTTGACATAAAAATTTGAATAAGTTATCTATATTATTTTAAAAATATGTAAGAATAGAACCTGTGGCAAATTGAATCTAGTTTTTAAACTACTAGGTTAATGTTTGTAAAAAAAAAATCTATTTGGTGAAAATTTGAAATTTCAATGCAGTAGTACTAAAATTTCAGGGAAAAAATAAGAAGTAGGTGTCTATTTGACCACCCTAACCATAATAAAATCATAATATTTTTTTATAAGATTTTAGATATAAGTAGAGAACTCATGTTCAGATGTGACGCATATTTTTTTGTAATTTTTTTTCAAATAAATAATTAATTATGAATTTTTTATTACAACTTTTTAAAAATATAAAAACTCGTATGTCTGACCACCTTAACTTGGTCAAAACTTAATGGAATTCATTTTTATTTTTTTAATCTTATAGTATGCAAAGCATAGAATGTGACGCATTTTTTGGATTCAAAAAATGTGATATCGTTTGAAAGTTATAGATGTTTTTCTATCAGACTATCAATCGGGACTTTAGTCGTAATTCTAATAAAAAATATATAATAATTATTTATTAGATTCTAAGTAAAATATAATTTATATTGGTAGAAAGCTGAGAAACTCCTTTACAAACCCTTTTTGTTTCATCAATTTTAGGTAAAATAAAAGTTGTTAGCCACATGGGCGAAGTCTGGAAAAGCAAGGTAAGTTGTTAAACACGTTTTACGTGTTGACATTTTAGGATTGGCAGGTCTGAACCAAATCCCGAGCCTAATACCGAGGCATTAAATTTTGTGTCAGAATA
The DNA here is from genome assembly GCA_007115665.2 of Sequoiadendron giganteum. Lineage (NCBI taxonomy): Eukaryota > Viridiplantae > Streptophyta > Pinopsida > Cupressales > Cupressaceae > Sequoiadendron > Sequoiadendron giganteum. The sequence continues at coordinate 39,020,351 of CM021105.1, forward strand.
TTGGATATCGGATTCAAATCGGATATCCGATTCAAATCCGATATCGGATTTGAATTCGATAAATGATATATTTTAGATCAGTTTTAAAACAATTTATACAATCTTTAATATATGATAAATAAAAATGCAATTAAGTTTATAATTTAATATATCTAATATCCAATAAAGTTTATAATGTAATATATTTAATATACAATTTATGATAATCTCTTACCGAATTATGTATTTAATATATAATATATTATTAAATGTATAATATTTAAATATTATTTCAATATTTTAGTTAATCTATAAATATTTTAATATTATTTCAATATTTTAGTTAATCCATAAATATTTAAATATATATATATCTATATATATATATTACCAATTTATAAAATATTTAAATATTATCTCTTTACGTCTCGCTCTCTCCACCTCTATCTCTCTCAAGTCTCTCACTCAATCACTCCTCTCTCTCTCTCTCTCTCTCTCTCTCTCTCTCTCTCTCTCTCTCTCTCTCCTTATCTCCATCTCTCTCTCTCCTCCCATCTCTAATTCTCTCTACCTCCCTACTCTCCCTCCCTCCCTCTCCCTCTCTCTCCCCTACCTCTC